>JAVLVB010000228.1:743806-763716 GCA_032876305.1 Orestias chungarensis | reverse complement strand
ATATAGTTCTTTAAAAACCAATAATAACGTCCTTACTGTAAGTTGTTGAAAATGTGTGAAGAGTTTAGATGAATAAAATTCCAGTGATCAAAGTAAAGAAATGCACGTTCTGTCGCCAGCGGCACATTTTCCAACATGACTAATCTGTGGATTGAAGAAGATCAGAAAAACTGTCTTGATGGTTACACTTTAAAGATGACATTTTTTTTAATGAAAAGTCATGCATTGATCGAATATTATTTTAAACACTAATATAACTCATAGTTGAATTAGTGTATCATTATCAAAGGCCTCAGTAATGACTGTGGCACTCCCCCGATTTACCACCATAATGCTAATCAGGCTGGCTTCCACAGCAAGAGACAACTTGGAAAGACTAATTTACGGCTACACACAATTTACGCTCAACTCATTTTATAATTATGATGCAGTTTAAAAAACTTGCGCTCCTTTTTCAGCTTTTAAATATTAAAATTCAACGAACATTAAAGCAGATGGCCTAATACTAAGAAGGTATCCTCGGTTGTTTTTGAAACAGTTGTGTAGCATAGGGTATAAAAAAAGCCCATGCTCTAATGATTTCAATAAATACTTACAGTTCAGATCCGCTAGGAAATTTTGCTCAACAGAGAAAATGGGACATGACTTTTCTTTGTCAACTTCACATTACAGTACATCTTAGAAAAGTACAGAGCACCTCTGGTAACATGGGTGAAAGAAAAAAAACGTGGCCACGAAATAATAACGCGTGGGAAGGAGATCCTATTTCTTGGCCAAAACTTGTTAAACACGTGGCCACTAGATCCTATTCCAGGGCCACGACTTGTTTAACACAGCGGTAAAGTTAGTAGAGCACCGTACAGTTAGCTGTGTCTCCCTCCTGTGCGGGCCGTTGCAGGTGGACAGATTGCGGCTTCGGCTTTTAATTAAAATGAGTCCTAAATTGTTCTTCAAGCACAGATGAGGTACACTTCTTTTTTTTTCCTATTTTAACCCATTTTATATTTTTTATTAACTTTTACGGTAAATATTTTCTAAATATTTACACTCTATGGGCAATTTTACCACTGTGTTAAACAAGTCTTGGCCACAAAATAGTATCTTTTGGCCAGGCGTTTAACAAGTTGTGGCCTCAAAATAGGATCTCGTTCCCTTGCGTTATTAAATCATGGCCACGTAATATTTTTTTTCACCCATGTCACCAGGGGGACTCCGTAGAACAGTGTACTCTATGGGCAATTTAAAAAAATGTATCTCCTCATGAATAAAAACAACAATGTTTTCCATCACAGTTGTTCCATCACGCTATGGTCTTAGACTTGTCCAGGACTGCTATTAGTGTAACTGTTGTACGTACTGGAGAAATGTCAGTCTATTCACCTAAACTGATTTTGTCAGGTGATACTTTACTGCTTAATTCAATTGAAAGAACAAAAATGTAAATAATTTTTCCATTGCAGGAATTTATTTAATTTGTTCAAACTTTTTTATCTTTTTTTTTTGTATACAAATACACTTTCAAATATCTTGTTTGATTAGCCTAAAATAGCATAAAGTTTTAATAACTTCACAGTATTTTATGTTGTAATTACAATTCTGTTCATATACGTTCTTCATTATTTAATTTTTTATCATGTTTTCAGTTATTACACCAATACTAAACTGCATTGTTGTGTATTGTATTGTCATTATACTTTAATTACATGAGTATTCTATCAGCACCAAAGTCCGAAGACATACATTTTCTAGTCTCCTTCAGGTAATATCAGTGTACTTAATTTATGAAAGCACTATTCAAATCTCTTTCTCTCTTGTTTTGTAATAGTCCTTTGTTTTGGCTATGAGCAATTTATACTGTTACTGATGACAGGCGTAAAAAGCACCTCACATGTTTTCAGTGATGATACAAATAGTGCTTGTCTAAATGTCCTCCATCTGTCTCCACTGGGCTTTATTTGACGTGTTCTGGCACCGCAATCTACTAAATAGCGCACAAGGCAGACAGACAGAGAGCACTTTACTTCCTATCCACACTTGTTTGCAAATTCAAGTGGTGAGATGTTGCCAGGCAGGACTCACGGTGGGACAGATTAGCTAGAATTAATGTGTGCAATTGAATCTACCAAACTCCCAAAAATATAATTTCTCCAAAGCAAAAGACAATATTGGATAATTTAAAAAAAAAAAATACAAAAGAAATCAGGACATGAATTTAGTTAATTTGACTTTTTCATTATTGATGTAACACACCAGTGATTTTGAGTGACAATGGGCCTAAAACAGATGTGCCTTAAATATAAAATATGTTTAATTTCTTAAATTATCATCACAGTAAATCTATATTTTTTATGTTAGCAGTTTTACTTGTGATTTAGGAAGGTATAAATACATCATTCATATGCAATGATTATATTTCTACCGTATTTTTTAATATTTCACCCATTTATTGAATTTATTCATTGCTCGATCACTACACATTCAAAAATAAAAATCTGGACTTCCGGTTTGCCATGCAGACAGGGTAGACGTAGCAACGGAAAATTCTGCCTTTTGACTAAATTCACCCCCAAGGAAAACTAATTCACCCATCAATACAAAAACATCTTGACTAGAGTTTTTTGCTTAATTATCCAGTTGTAGTGGCCTGTAAGAGCGCGAAAGGAAGTAAAAAGGAAGACGCTAGCTTAACGCTAGAGGCTATCACCGCACTACTTCAGCAACACGGGGAGGATCTGAAATCTGAGTTCAAATCTTCTGTCAACATGCTTGGTTCCAAGCTAGACGACATGTGACAGGCCCTGGAGGAACAGGCAGAGCGAGTCTCCTCCCTAGAGCTCGCAACAGAGGATCTTGTCCAGCGACTGGCTAGCCTCGAAGACTCATGTGCTGCTCTCTGTGAGGATAACGCCAAGCTAAAAGACAAAGTGAATGACTTGGAGAGCTGTAGCAGACGACAGAACATCCGCATCCTCGGTCTCCCCGAAGACACTGAAAGTGTGTGCCTTACTCATTTTTACTCCAACCTTCTCTGCAAAGTATTTGGGAAAGAGGTGCTCCCGACCCCACTGGAGCTTGACAGAGCGCACCGCTCTCTGGCAGCTAAGCGGCCTGCAGGACGTCCACCTCGCCCGGTGATCCTTCGCCTACATCGATACCTGACCAAAGACCTCATCATTCGGGAAGCCAGGAAGAGAGGAAAGCTCGACTAAAAAGGTGCGTCACTTCGTATTGTGGAGGACTACAGCCCAGACGTCCTGGCCTAACGTGCAGAATATAAGGACATCATGGCGGAGCTCTACAAGCGGGGCTTGAAGCCGCCTCTTCTTCTCCAAGCCCGTCTTCGCATAACGCAACTCAGCGGTGCCAAAAAATTCTTAGGTTCAGTGGAAGAAGCTCAATAGTTCATCAAGAGGCTTCCAAAACCACAGGAAGACCAATAAACGAGCAACGCACTATGGAGGGTTTACTCCAGAAATGCAGGTGAGCTGCTCTCTCTCACGGTACTGTAAATATAGCCTGTTGTCATATTACCTTATTTCCAATGGACTTATTGTAGCCATCCTTTTGGTTGGTGCTGGACTTTATGAATGGAACGGTAGCTCCATTAATACCTGTTTGTTCTGTTTAGAGCCTCTTTCCATGGTATTTCTCATGGTTGCTTTAAATTTTATTAGATTGCTATTTTTCTATAGTGTTCATGGACGCTAGTAAACTATGTCTTCAAAATCTATATCATTGTGGGGGGTTTACACCTACTTCATGCCTACTAGGAGCAGTAGTTAGTTTGCTGTAGGTAGTTGTTTTTCTGACTCCGAGGTTGTTAGTTACTGGAAGATTGGATCTCTGAGAATGTTAAGTTTGAAGACCTTGCTGCCACATTGTTGTTGTTTTTTGTTTGGCAGCTGTTTATGTTTGGGAGTGGGGTGTAAAACTGCAGAACTGCTATTGCACCTAGTAAAGTAAGGTAATATACACATTTTGAAATCTTATGAGTCAGCATTTAAGTTTTTTGAGCTGCAATGCCAAGGGTTTAAATCACCCAGTGAAGAGAAGGAAGTGTCTTTCCCATATTAAATGATTTAGTACAGATGTGGCGTTTCTGCAGGAGACTCACATCAGGAGCTCGGACGGAGGTCGTCTCCTGGCATGCTGGAGGGGACAATGTTTTCACTCCCATTTTCAGGTTAAGGCACGAGGGGTCTCAATATTGATCAGCCAGAATACTGAGGCTGATAATGTGGTGGCTGATAAACAGGGCAGGTTTATTATTACAAGTGGGAAACTGTGCGGCACCCTGGTCGCCCTGGTTAATGTTTATGCTCCTAATACAGCAATGACAATTTTTTTAAACAACTATTTTCTTCCCTGCCTGACCTCAATAAATACTCACTCGTCCCAGGGGGTGAATTTAATTGTTGGTTGGACCCAGCCTTGGACCGCTCATCCCTTAAAAGTAATGCCGTAAGCAAATCTGCATCAGTCATTCAAACCTTTTTATCGGAGTACGGGCTGTGTGATGTGTGGCATACTTTAAATCCCGACAAGAGGGAATACTCATACTTCCCACATGTAAACAAAATTTATTTGAGAACTGACTATTTCATTACATATACTTAATGGCTACAGCAGATTCGTTCCTGTGACTACCAAAGCATAGTTATTTCAGACCACGCCCCACTCACTCTGTCCCTGTCCCTTCCTCCTTACTTCCCCTTGAGAGTCGGACCATGGCGTTTTATTTCAACCCTGCTTTCAGATTTAAACTTTGTAAAGTTTATCCAGGATGAGATACGTTTCTTCTTTGCTGCTAATTCCTCCCATGACACCTCCAGCCTTGTGGTATGGGATGCCTTTAAGGCCTACATCAGAGGCCAGATTATTGCCTATTCAGCAAGAATTAAAAAACAGTCCACCTATGAACAAAACCACCTAATTCAACAAATCAAACAGGTTGATAGAAAATATGCTCTGAATCATTGTCCTGAACTGTTCATAAAGCGTGTTGAATTTAAAAGAAGGCTTGACCAACTGACAACACACTCGGATGAAAGCCTGCTTTTACACAACAAATCCAAATTTTATGTGCATGGCGACAAACCGGATAAACTTTTAGCAACCATGCTCAAGGGCTCTAGGGCAAGGGAAACTATTTCTAGAATTGGAAGACAGGATGGCAGTATAGTCACAGATTATGGTCAAATTAATGATGCATTTAGAGACTTTTATGAGGAACTCTACAGCTCACAATCACAAACCAATTCTAACATGACTGATGATTTTCTTGCTGTGAAATCCCTGTAATTTCACCTGAACATAAGAACAGGCTAGATGAACCCATCTCCGAAGCAGAAGTCTCCCTAACAATAGCCTAAAAGCAATGTGGCAAATGCCCAGGACCAGATGGTCTCCCCTCAGAATTTTTCAAACAATTTTCAGACTTACTCTCTGTGCAGCTCAGCTCCACCCTTACTGATTGCTGTAAACGCGGATCCCTCCCTCAATCATTTTATGAAGCTTGTATCACGCTTATCTAAAAAAAGGGCAAGGATCCAGTGGAATGCACCTCATACAGACCTATCTCTCTTCTAAACACAGATGTCAAAATTTTACCTAAAATTCTTTCTCGTAGACTTGCAACTGTTTTACCATTGATTATTTCAAAAGACCAAACAGGCTACATTAAAGGTCGGCACTTATATTTTAATGTTAGAAGGCTGCTTAATATCGTTTATTCCAGCGCCGCAGATTCAGCTGAGTGTTTTGTCTCTTTAGACGCTGAGAAGGCCTTTGACCGGGTCGAGTTTGACTATCATTTTGCTGTTCTTAGTAGATTTGGCTTTGGAGGAAACTTAATTTCATGGATTAAACTATTATACCAGCGACCGTCTGCCACGATTTGTACCAATTTTCAGACCTCAAAACCATTTAAACTGCAAAGAGGCACCCGTCAGGGCTGTCCCCTTAGCCCCCTGCTTTTTGATCTGGCCATAGAGCCCCTCGCCATCGCAGTTAAAACCAGTAAAGAGATATCTCACATTTGGAGGAATGACATGGAATATAAAGTGTTGCTTTATGCGGACGATCTTCAATTTTTTATTTCCAAACCATCAACCTCACTGCTTTTTGCTCTCGATATATTTAGCCAATTTGGTCAGATCTCTGGGTATAAGCTGAACCTTACCAAAAGTGAGCTTTTCCCAATAGGGAATAAAGCTAATATGTCAGATCTTGCTAATCTGCCGTTTAGAATTGAAAGACAAAAATTTACATACCTTGGTATCACAGTGACTAGAAAACATAAAAACCTGTTTAAGGAGAATTTGATTCAATTGTTGAACCAATTGAACGGAACCCTCACAAAGTGGACGCCCTTCTCCATGTACCTTGTGGGACGTATTAACTCAATTAAAATTAATATACTACCCAAATTTCTATACCTCTTTCAGGCATTACCTATTTTTATTCCTATTACTTTCTTAATGAGCTAGACTCGACTTTTTTGTCTTTCATTTGGCAGGGTAAACGCCCAAGGCTTAATAAATTACAACTCCAAAACTCTAAACAGCAGGGGGGGGTTTGCCTTCCCCAATTTTCGGTTTTATTACTGGGCCGCCAATCTTAGATGCTTAGTGTTTTGGTATTTTTACTACAACCTTGGTGAGTGTCCTGACTGGGTGGCTATGGAGCTACGCAGTGGTAACAATATATCCATCCCGGTTGTGCTCTGTTCCCCACTTTCTCTCTCTTCGTCCAACCCTATTTTAAACCCTGCAGTGAAACACTCGCTGCAAATATGGAGCCCGTTTAGGAAATACTTTAAACTCCACAATTTTTTCTTCTTAAGTACTTAACCATTTTTTTAAACCATATGTTCAAGATGGGGTGTTTTTAGAGTGGTACCGGAAGGGGCTTACCCGTTTTAAGGACTTTTTCATAGAGAAGAATTTGGTGTCTTTCGAGGAACTTAGCAATAAATATGGGTTAGCTAAATCCCATTTTTTTAGATATTTGCAAGCCAGAAACTTTACTCAGTCTCACTTGTCAGGCTCAGTTTCTCTGCCAGAGTCTACATTGTTGGAAACCATCCTATTGTTGAACCCGACGGTTTTGTGGCTTTATAATAAAATGTTGAGTATGACAGAGACCTCCTCACATAAACTTAAAACTACATGGTAAGAGGACTTAAATATGACTATACAGGATGAGACACTGGACTCTATACTTAAACTGGTGAATACAACATCTCTGTGTGCGCGCCACTGTCTCATTCAGTTCAAAATAGTACACACTAGAGCACATCTTTCCGAAAGCAAACTATCTCGTTTCTATCCAGAAGTCACCCCATACTGCGACAAATGCAAAACTGCTGTAGCCACATTGGTTCATATGTACTGGTCCTGCGCCGCTCTTGGTCAGTTCTGGACAGATGCTTTCCGTACGATGTCCGGTTTGGCCGCAGTGGTGGTAACGCCGGGCCCCCTTCTGGCTCTTTTTGGTTTCAGTGGTGAGGGGTTATCTTTACCAGCCTCTAGACGACAGGCACTGGCATTTTGCTCACTGTTAGCGAGGCGTACAGTTCTGACCAGGTGGAAAGGGGCTGCTCCTCCAACCCACAAGCAGTGGTTATGTGACCTTACGTCGTGTTTGATACTGGAAGGAATTCGATGCTCTCTTCAACACTCAACTGGTAAATTTGAAGAAACATGGGGGCCCTTTCTTGACTCATTTCAAAACATACAATAATGCTCCAGATTAATTAAGTTAATAAATTTTATAATAATGTGTTTCCATTTCTGTCAGGGATTGAAATATAGTGTGTGGACCTACTGGGCAGTGACCTGGGTGGGCTAAATGGGATTACTTTGTAGGGATTCATTTTCTGTATATTATTTTATGTCTGTGTCAGAAACACTTCTTTGTACTCACAAACTGTATGTATGAAAGGAAAAACCTCAATAAAAAGACAGTGATTAAAAAAATAAAAATCTGTTCAAAGGCTGTTATGTAAATGTAACAACAGTAAGTTGTACAACTGCGTAGAAAGGCATATATTATTGTAAGAAAAACTAAATAATCAAGTAGCCACACTTTTACATGCAGAAATGCAAACATCTCCATTACTTTGAGAAGACCCATGTAGAGTATGCAGCTGCAATTTGGTAGGCTGCGGTAGACGAACAGCTGGAAGCGGGGATTAATATAATTATTATGCTTCTTGAAATATTACAAAAAATATTCTTTTTTCATTTTTATTCACTAATCACAACCCTATGACTCGGCGCGTAACTTTTTTTGTCTTGTGCCTTAATGCCAGTCTTCAAATTTTTCATCTATGATGAAAAATCTGTTAACTAGTTACGGCTAGTGATTCTAAAAAAGATTAATCCTCTTGGTCTCTGCATTATATTATTGAAAACCTTACTTACAAATTGCATGTATGACTGCTTTTCTTATTTTTACTATATCTTTACTAAAATTTAATTTCTTTATTCAAGCAAACAAGATAAAAGAGACACTACATGCATTCAAGAATCAGTTTGTTTATATAACGGCAATTCACAACAGATGTCATCTCAAGGCACTTCACAGAAAAATCTATTCTAATCATCGATTACAAATCAGTTTGAAAGAATTTCCAATTCAAGGAAACCCAGCAGAATGCATCGAGTCATTGACTTGCAGCAGTTACTCCTCTAGAATCAGTACACCAAAACAATAGCTTGTGTTGTACTTGACATTACAGCAATTCTTTATACTGAGCATGTAGTGACAGTGGAGAGGAAAAACTTCCCTTTAACATAAAGAAACCTCCAGCAGAATCTAGCTCGGTACAAGCAGCCTTCTGAAACGAATGAATTGGGGTTTGAAGAGACAGAAAACTAAAATAGATGAAAAAAAGAAAGTTTGTGGCAGCAATTGTAGAGCGTTGCCCGCAACATCCCAGCCCATGTTCTCCTCAAAGAAGTTGTCTCAGCTAACAGAATGCCAGACCAGGTGTAGCTACTATAGAGAGAAGAACACTAAGAGAAAGCAAAAGGTTAAAAAAGTTGAAATAACAGTCACTAATGCAGATTGGACAAAGGAAGAAAGTAGCAGAGTGAGAAGTGGTCAGATTGTCCTCCAGCAGTCTAAGCCTACAGCAGCATAACTATAGAAATAACTTATATAACCAGGTTGTCATATCGCACTGTAGAGTGAGACATGAAGAAGGTAGAGCAAAGGAGAACCGTCCGTCTAAACTTAGTTCTACCCCAACCGGATTAGACTGTCTTCTCTACCTATTCCCAACCATAGGCTTTATCAAACAGGAAGGTTTTAAGCCTAGCTTTGAAACTAGACAGGGTGTCTGCCTCACGGACTAAAGCTGGAAGCTGGTTCCACCGGAGCGGAGCCTGATAACTAAAAGATCACCTCCCATTCTGCGTTTAGAAATTCTACGAACCATCAGTAAACTTGCAGTCTGAGAGCGAAGTGCTCTGTAAGGGACATAAGGAGTAATTAGATCTCTGATGTATGATGGAGCTTGATTAGTGAGGGCTCTATATGTCAAAAGAACAATATTAAAATCTATTCTAAATTACACATGGAGCAAATGAAGGGAAGCTAAAATAGGGGAGATATGATCTCTCTTTTTAAGTTTCATCAGAACTCTTGCTGCAGCATTTCGGATGAAATAAAGACTTTTAACTGTGTTTTGTGATCTTCCTGCTAATAAAGAGTTACAATAGTCTAGCCTTGAAGTAGCAAATGCATGGAATATGTTTTTCAGCATCAGTCCTAGAGAGAATATTCCTAATTTTGGCTATATTCTTAAGGAGAATCTTAGAGACTTGTTTTATATGGGACTTAAAAGACTTATCCTGATCAAAAATAACACCAAGGTTCTTTACATTGTTACCAGAGGTCAAATTGATGCCATCCAGTTTAAGGGGTTGGCTAAGCAGTTTGTTTTTTAGAGATTCTGGTCCAAAGATAACAACTTCTGTCTTTTCAGAGTTCAAGAGCAGAAAGTTTAAAATCATCCACATTTTTATGTTTTCAGAACATACCTGTATTCTACGAAAATGATTGGATTAATCAGGATTTATGGATAAATACAGTTGTGTATCATCAGCGTAACAGTGGAAATTAACACCATGCTGTCTGATGATTTTACAAATAGGGAGCACATATATAGTAAATATTAATTGACAAAGAAAAATCAACATAGTAACTTGCTAAAAAAAGAGTAGGATGAAGTAATACTTTACATTCCTTCACTTTCTTTTTTCCCCCAATACATATTTGAATTAAGATATACTGTATTTTCTGAATATAAATAAAACCTATTTTTCTATTGCAATCTATTTAAGTGTATCTTCCAGTTAATTTAGTATTAGAAAAAAATAACATATTAAAGATAAAAGGTAGGATTCAGTTCAACTGTCAAATATTTTTGAAGCTCTTATATTACATAGTACGTCAGCTGATGGTAATTCTGATCTCCCCACTTGGGACAGTTGAGTGTTAGCAAATATGACGGATGACCTACTGCTCTCACATCAGATTAATGGAACCCACAAGACCACAATTCCTTCCAACAGATAGAAAATAGAAATTTACTTCTCAAAGTACATCCGAACGATTTGACAAAATCCAAGAATAAAAATAAAAATTAAACCTCAAAATCCCTCCACAGAGAAGGTGTGAAATGACAATTACCTTGCCCTGGTATGTGGAAGAAAACATTATGCTTTTATCAAAAAAACAAACAAAAAAAAACAGTGAGCCTATACTTAATGTAATGTAATTAATGTAATTAGACCTGTCACACTCCCTCTTATAATAATGAAAGAAAGTTTAGCAACTCAGGCTTATTTCTGCATCAACAGGTTGTTGTAAAAAGTGAGTTTTCATTCTTAGTCTTGTTTAATGATGGGCTCTTAAACCACAACATTAACAGGTGTCAGCTTACGGCTTTAATAGGAAAGCGCTTGTCCTTATAACTCACTGTTTAATCATATTAACACATCAATAAAAAGGTTATTTAATAAAATGCAGAAGACTTTGAGATTTAAGCAGGAACTGACTCACTTTCATTTTATATAAAATACACACAAACCACTTTTGTCACTTTCCATCAAGAACTGATTTATTATAAAACCAAACACAATGACAGTTTATAGCATTTCAAAGTGCTTTATCTAAAATAACAAAAGAAATAATAACACTAGTGCTATTCCCTGCATCCATACATAATGTGTTTAATGTCAGGAGCATTTACTGGCCTCATATCATAGAAGATGATACTGTGACCTGAATTGAAAAAAAAAAAACCTGCTGAGGTGTTGTCAACTTCAAACTTATTCAAAAACCATAAAGCATTCAGGTCAGATATTTAGACATACACAGCATGACAAGTAACCCAAACTATGTTAAAAACAATACTTGCCTCCTTTTACTGTAAAAGCTGTCACATTGCTTTATTTTTTATATATTTTTGCACAGAATGTGGATCAAACATCCCCAAACAAACTGGGAAAAAGTACCAAAGTGTTTATCTAGTGCCTCAGGCAGGTCTAATGTAGGCTCTCTTCTCTGGAGACACTGTTTAAGATGGCTCAGTGTCCAGATTGCTTAAAGTGCTGACAAAAATAACCAAAAATAAAAAATAAGAATGTGTACCATCACCCTTGTGATGGTACACATTCTTGTTGCTGTTGTTGTTAGTTTTTAAAGGTGGTGTAACTCGAAGGCGTAAAAACAAACAAACAAAAAAACAAAACTAAATTCAATGTTAAGGTTTGCAGTATTCCTACTTAACCTGCAAACGCCACTTTAAATAAAAAAGACTAATGTGTGGGGAAAAATAAAAAAAATAGTTTAACTAGTTTCACTTTAATAGCTTCAGTTGTTCAGTTGTTATTTCTCCTTGAGTGTACGCAGCTGTTTTCAAAAACAAAAAAGAAGGAAAAAGGAACCGGGAAATTATGAAAGATTACCAAGTAGATATACAGTTAAGAAAGAACGTATTACACACACACACACAGCTCTCCTAAACATGCATCAACAGCAATAAACCTCCTCTTTAACAAGGTTTCATCTCCTATTGCGGTTAGTGCAGAACAGGGACATGGCCCTACGACAGGTATTGTCAGTTATTTCAGGAATGACAACAAAACTGGATGCAAGCATGACAACTGAGCCAGTTAAAATTCAAATTCGGTTCTACAAGTCCTTGTCACAGAAGAGAGGCAATGTAAAATGAAAGACGAGGAAACCTGATGGACAACATGCAATGTAGTACGGAATAGCCTATCAGACGCAAATATTGTTGCTTTTTACTGTGATTTGTTAGGTGACAGATGCACTATGAAGTGAAAGTATGTGGATATCTGTAGCATTCAAGCATGTCAAAAATCTAAAAATTGGGAAATGACTTTCTGCTCAGCCCACTTAGGTGTTATCTTGGCTTTTGGTTGTATGTGTCTAACAACTTGGCATAATGAGAAAAACAAAACAACTTACAATCAATGCGGAAAAAAAAGTAACATCAAGACTTCCTTATAGAGATCTGAAAGCCAGCCCACCAGAACATGAACAGGATGGAGGGGACTCACTAACTTTCCCACATCTGGGATACCATTCTTTAGAAATCTGTATAAATCAGCTGACAAGACATGTCACCGTAACACCTGTGACATCTCTGATGAAGGCAGCAGTCTGCAGCCGGAACTTTCAGGTAGGGAGCAAAAAACTGGTCTGATCTTAAGAACCTGGACATATTCCTTATAGCTTCAATTCACCAATGTCTTTGTTTTCACCACTCTTTCATAAAGGTCATAGTTGCGGAGTTCGTGATGAATGCTGTGTTTATCCTGCCAACCTGTTTACACAACTGAGCTGGGGAAACTCAGCAGCTTCCTCTGAGTTAATGTTGTTTCTCCAATTAATCCCCTCTATAGCTTAGTTGGATGAACATACAATTATTAGAAATTTGGGTTCAAATCTGTATGGCATAAAATTGTTGCTGTGATGACTTAAAATGAATATTTACTAATATTTCATTTCTCTACACTTTTGTCATCCTCAAAAGAAAAACTCCATTCATGAATTTGTTTCTCTGTTTAGTTACTTTAGCTCTAATTCTGCACTGTCACACTCACAAACAAATAACATATAACCAAGCCCCATACTTACCCTGAAAAACATAAACAAACAGCATCAAGATAGATATAATTAATTATTTTTATTGTTGTATATTCATTATGGACCAATACAAATCTGTAGACCTTCACAAAAAAGCTGTTTCTATAAATAGAAACAGCTAAATCAACAGTTAAATCAACACAGTAGTTAAATCAACTGTGTTGATTTAACTACTTGAGAAAGCTCCTGATTGATTACTTTTACCTTGTCTTCCTTTTGTGCTTTGATTAAATGGTCCAAACATAAGGGATCTAAAGCCTCCACTGGTCCCACATCACCATGCATCTTCTAATGGCTGCATATGGATTCCAATTTCCCCGTCTGCTTTCCCACGTCACGGACTAATTTAACTCTAACCTAAAGAACAAGGTATCGGATTTTACGCAGTATTATCAGCCCACCTCGCTGGTAACAATAAATGCTGGCATCTCAATATGTTTTCCAATTATAATCACTGCTATATCTGTTTGGACCAATTTACCTGATTTCTCTCTTGCCTAGATGCAATAGGATTTTCTTAACATATATGATGAAGACATCAAACAAACAGTTTCCACCATTTTATCAGCGGGAAAAATCAATCGAGCTGTGAAAAGCCTAATTTAAGAAAACTGGTCAAGTTTTATTTTATTAAGAGGGGCAGGACTGAAGGCGACTTATAACACCTGCTGTCTACCCCTTTAGTAATTTTATTTTTTTAACAGATTGAAACCAATGTGATGAAACTCCTTATCTCATTATCCTTCCACTTCCCAGTTATGCACTACCTTCTGCTCCTTTAATAAATTAATTTATAATTAAATCCATGGAAGAGTTTAGTTGTGACAAAATGAAAAGGATAACGTTTCTAAATACTATTTTCTGTCTCAATCTATACATTTTTCAAGACACTTGAATCACAACAGTAATTCATAGCACATGGAAATTGCTGGACCCTTTGCGTTCAATTCAAGGGGAAGTTTTTTATTTGTGGAAATAACTAAACATAAACATCATTAGAAGAAACTGTGATTATTGTATTCCTGCAGAATGAGCTCTTCATGTATTCCTAGCTTTAAAGCCCGTCTCTAATTGACTTCCTTTTAAGTATGGCACACTTGGTTGGGCTCCCAAGGGCAGAGATGCCTGCAGATAAACCTGAATCACTGTCCTTGCTTTATTTCAGCACAAGCCTGTGAGGATATCCAACTCGTATAGTGTGCACAGCAAATGCAAATTTATAGGCTCCAGCGGCTCTACGCATTCACTGTTTCAGTTACCATGGCAACAACAGTTTTTCCTCTTTGCGCACAGGAAGTGGTGACCGAGTCTTAGCTGATGAAATTGGATTCTCCAGATTATTCCTACATCACTTCAAAGCTCCCAGTCACTGTTTGAGAGTGAGCGTCACATTAAAGGCTTTAATCAGCTGCTGCTGAGGCCTTAATAGTCTCCACTTTCTCTCTGGGTGTTGAAGACATTCAGAGCAGAGTAACATAAGGTGCTACATGTTACAAATAAAATATTTGTTTTATTGATTGGAAATCAATGGAATTCTGTCCATGCAACAGTGCTGCCTGAGCTAAAAGTAGAGTTACTGTACACCTCTCTAGGCAGTGCAGAGACTGGCTGGCTGACAGAACTCTCCCTTCTGGCATGGTTTCTGGCGTTGTCTTAGTAAACATAGTGGACAGTCTGTGGGTGGGATGGCAGTAAGGGGTTTTCCATTTTAAGCACTAACAACTCCAGTTTGGGTCACTATTGTTTCCCTGTCTATATTTCATACTCATATTTATAGTTGGCTAAAGAACCTGCTTTGTCTCCGTTTAGAAGTTATATATATTATATATATATAGAAGTTATATATATATATATATATATATATATATTTTATTTTTTTATTTTTATTTTTTTTATTTGACCACTTTTTTGCTTTTACTTTAGTACTGTTTGGTTGGTGTAGTGTCATACACACATTTTAACCAAAAGTCCATACACTTTCAATAAGGGGAAATTATTAGAAAAGAAAATAAAGACTTAAGAAAATATTTTATTGATACAAAGCGGAGCAGTGTATCAATAAAAAGGAAATCACTTTTATTTAAAAGCTTCCTTTGCACTCCTTAGCTAAGGCCTATTCCCATTTCTTGTATGTTCCTGCAGCGTTTAACTTAAAATGATAAAATATTAAAGGAAAACAGCAGACTTGATGTGCTCTTATAACCAGTCAGGGCCATATTTAGAATAATAGGAGAGGCATCAGTGGAGTCATAGGGTGCTTTCAGGAGGTTGTGGGAAAAATGCAGGAGCATGCTTCCCTTAACGACAACTCATCTATCATGGTCATGAGATGACAATGCAAGCAGGCTATACAAAAATAGATCTTTTACCCCAGCTAGTGGTTTGAACATGTCCACAGTCATTAGATAACAACTCTGTTGCTTATTTCAGTATGTGTTTATGAGAAAGGCCATCAGTTAAACTTAAAAAGATTGAGGACCTGCTGTTAAGGTTCTGGCTATTATCATTATTATGACCGGTTTGAGCAGGGATACGTATCACAGATGTTTCTCTTGTTTTGGAGATAAATCCCTGCCTAATAAAAACACAGAAAGAGTTTTAGCACTTAAGTTTTGCTCTATCATCAACAACAGAGTTGGCAAATAATACCAAGACTTTAACCCCCAACAGAGACAGAATCAGCCAAATACTTGCAGCACCCGGAAATGATGACAGGACAAAAATGTAAGGGAACAATCTGTTCCTCCAGCTGACCGTGAAGCTGCGCACTGTGAGCAACCAGGTGCTTCAAGTGCTAAAATATGCCTTGCGTCATTTCTGTCTTGTTTACCTTATGTTAAAATATGGTGAAGTTGTGCTGGTAGTACAGTAATGCATGATTAGGGTAATTGTAAACTTTTGAACATTTCATACCAGTCTTATTTTAAATTGCAAAGTAGGAACCCTTTGTTTCTGACACATCTGTGAGTTTTGCAATATATGCCCATGCCTTTTCCTGGCCTACGTTTTAATATCCAGCAGTGTCTCAGTGGAACATACAGTAATTAACAATAAAAATCCGCACATAGCAACTTGGATGGCGTATTGAAATTTTAGACTGAAAGATCAAAGCAATATTGTGTGCCATGCTGTCATGGGAGTCCGACTAGACGTCAATTTGTTCTGAGACCCTGACATGGTAAAGCTGTATTATGAGAAGAACTAGAACTGCTGTCTGCCTCCAAGGCCACAGTTCTGGTTCCTTTAGGGCTACCATGAGAGAAGGTTACTATATATCTATATATCTTAATCAAAGGTGTTTTTAGAATCCTGAAATCAGAATAGCTTAGGCTATTCCAGAAACAGTTGAGCTTTCAGACAGTAATATGGTTTTAACATTGGTATACAGATCTTTTGGTCACATTAAAGGGGTATACTATTATATGGTATACTATGCGTGATTTGTTTTACATTGTATTTTTGTTTGCGACCTCATCAAAAGTTTATCATTCCTGTGGATTTCTTCTATTTTCTGCATCCCCTGTTCTCTCCATGTCCCCTTTCATGTCTATCCACACTAAGATTTGGTACACAAGTGTCACAAAAATCTTAAAAAACAACAAAAAAAGTCTAAAGTCTCAATTTGACTTTTTATCTGACACCTTTTTCCATCCTGTTTAAAGCGATTTCTAGTAGCATAGGATTTTTTTAGCTAATGTTAGAGAAAATATTTTATTGCACCGGAAACTATTTTCATATTTCCCTTGTGATAGGTAATTCATAACCTCCTTTCCTAATCTCTACACATTACAAAGATTGTAACTAAGAACAAACCACATACGCTATACTGTAATGATGCCAACAAAACAATATGACTTGTGGTTTAGCTAATTTGTGCAAGCTATAAGCATACTTGAGTGTTGGATCAAACATAGTTTTTTTTGCGAGTTGTGTCATTTGAAAAAATTGTCCAACCATGTTTTTTGGCGTCCCTATATCCTTATTATTTATTCTCCTTGTAGAATATGTTCTATTTCCAATAAAATAATTTTTTTATGTAATAACACCTGTCTGGCTTTAAAAGATATATTCTCCATGATAATAATTCTTATGATGTGAAACCATTATTCCACAGAACACCTACTGTCTACCAACAGACAAACAAAGGAGCTTTCCATCAGAAAATCCTTTTAAACAGTTGGAATTTAATTAAAGTGACTATTTAGGTAGACCCAGCCATGCTTCTGTAAAGCAGATGCAGATTTTCCTCCATTTCAACACAGTAGTGAATAAAAGCATCACCCTGCGCTATGAAATTTTAGACAATTACACAAAGGCTCTCTGGGACCTTTGTTTCTTTTCTCAGTTAATTCCACTGCTTGAAAGTGGGGCAAGTCAGCAGGGACACATTTCTGAATCTACGGCAGCAACACAAACGCAAAGCAACTGTGATTGTTTTTCTTTTGCTTGGTACATAAATTCTACATGAGATGGCTTGTGTTTGTGATTTTTATAGTAACACATTAGGGTTTTGCAATCATACTGATTGTAAAACCCTAAAAATCATATTTATTTTTGAATGACCAAAATACACCGCACATTTTTACAATGCGGAAAAAAATCCATTAAATTTTAATTGTTTAAAAAGTCAGAAACTGGGTGCACAATACTGTGCTTTAAAAAATACTTGTGCCTTACATAATTCTTGTAGTTTTCTTTTGTTTTGACATTAATATGACTGACAAAAAAGTTTTAACATCAAGGATGAACTTAGAAAACATCTGAAAGACATTCAAAATAATAATAATAAATGTCAATTTTGAAATTAATGTATAAAACTACTTTTTCTGTATAAATCAACACTCAGAATCACTTTCTACCATGCATGCTCACTCAAGAAATAAATAAAAAAGAAGTTATTGACATTTGTTTGTCTAGAAAGCTTATTTAGTCTATGAAATTCAGGCAAACTACAGTAACAACAGTTTGTCACAAAATGATAAAACATTTTATGTCAAATCCTTCTTTGCATCAACATCTCCAGAGATTCCACATTTGTTCCCAGAACAGACCCAGCCTTCTTTATCAGGTTGTTTAGCCTTTTGAGGTCCCTTTATCTGATGCTGCTGCCCCAAGAGATGATGGCAGAGGAGATGAGACTCTCAACAACAGACTTATAGAAGATCTGCAAGATCTTGCTGCAAACCTTGAAGGATTTTAGCTTCCTCAGGAAGTAAAGTTGGCTCTGTCTCTTCTTCTAGACGGCTTCACTATTGCGTCTCAAGTCTATTCTGTTTTCCAGATAAACACAGAGGTATTTGTATTCCTCAATCATCTCTACATCTTCTCCTATAATCATCTCTTTCGTTTTGAACACATTCAAGATGAGATGATTGTTTCCACACTATGCCTCAAAGCGCTCCACCAGCTTTCTGTACTCAGCATCTTCTCCAGCTCTGATACACCCGACAACTGCATCATCTGAGTATTTCTGTAGACACCATCTGGACCAGCTTTGTTCCAGTTCATTCTCTCCAGCTGCCTCTTCACCTGACTTATAGACACAAAAAAGTGTGAGGAGGGAGAGGCTGCAGCATCTCCGGAATTAGCTCAAGTACAACTTGTGGAACTACAAGGGCCCACGACTGAGGCAGAAAAACAAGTTATTTGTACTTGTATTTTTTCGTTGTGTGTCTGTAAGTAAGCAAAGCCTTTTCTTTCGTGTTTACTGTAACAGACCATGCTAGCTCTGAAGCTAAGGCTAGAAGGAGTCAAGGCCAGAAAGTTTTTATTTTTAAAAGTGACTCCCTGTTTTAATTCAACTTTTAAATTTTTTTTGTAATTGCTGAAACCAGTTGAAACAGCTCAAATATCACACAAGCTTAAATAAAGTTCTTAAAAGACTTTTTTAGTCAGCAACATAAACCCTGCCTTTAAGTTAAATGTGCATTTTTATGTATTTTACGTTTCCTACAGCAGAGAGCATAATACACAGTTATCTGGAGGGGGGTTTGCAATATTTTTGAGGCATACCTTTTACTGACACACTGGTATTTCTCATCTCATTATTGGAGCTGATTATAATTCATACGCTATAATAAATGTCAGAGAAAGGCCAGGGATTGTCATACAAATGTTAAGCATAACTGTGTTCTTTCATTCAGCTTGAAGTTTTTTTTTCTCTCCTTGCACAGTTGGCTTAATGGAAATATAAATAACAATTGGATACTATATTTTTAAATAAAGTTATGACTCGAATATAATATTTTTTTTAAACTGTCCAAAAATGAAATAATGAGATTGTGCTGTATAGTTTATCTGCCAGTTACAATCTTTGTGACAAGCTGCTTAGTCCTCAGTCCCCAAATCAGCTGGAAGTACTTTAACTTTAAAAACGCAAAAGCTACAATAGAACAGCTACTATAGAAAGTAAAGCGTTATTAATTCCCTATATCTGCCATGAAGGGTCAGGGAGAATGTCGGGAAATCTTACGGACAGTGGCATGAACAGTTTGAAAGAGCTGTGGTTACAGCTAACCAGCTATTAGAGACGCTTATCACATTCAACTCTAGCAGCGAGACATTGAGGCCGGATAAGGTCTCCTGTTTTATTTCAGAGAAAAAAAGAAAAAGCACAATTTAGTTTCACAGAAATTAAGGAAAGAATGGATAAATGACAGACATTTAGGATACAAAAAATACAGCCAAAAATACAGCCTTATACACAATCATACATGCTCACT
>JAVLVB010000228.1:707621-743706 GCA_032876305.1 Orestias chungarensis | reverse complement strand
ACCTTCCCCCACACCAGGTGGCACCCAGGAAACAGGGACACGGGAAGACATCTCCTCTCCCCCGTCTGGCCCCAGAATGCTGAGAACCAGGATGTGATTAAAATGGTAGGGGAGAGGATGTGGGGGGGGCAATAAAAGGAAAAAAATAATAGTGACCACACACCTTCAGCCCACCCCAATACAGCCTCAGCAGGGCGAGACGCACACACAGGTAAGATAAAAAAAAATAAAATAAAATAAAACTAAGCAAGGCAATGTTGTATCAGGATTAATTGAACGGCAGTTGATTTTTTCGATCCACGCTGATACCAAATTTGGTTCATTCAAATAGAAGGACAACTTTATTGTTAGTAGCACATTTCACCAATAGAGGATTTCAACATTATTTAGGGAAATTAAGAAGAAAGAAAATATTACATTACAAAGGAACGTTAAATATTTTGAAAGGTTAAAAAGCAGACAAGAGCTTATGATTTTCCAGACATCAGTATCTGAAGGCTATTCAAAAAAGATGTGTTTTAAGCATTGACCTTACTCACGACTTATGCAGTTTTTTGGGAGTTTTTTCTTCTCCAAAAATGGTCATTTTTGGATCTTGCTTCAGTGGATGCAGAGTAGACTGGAAGATCTGAGTGGTCCGGATGGTTGATGGAATGACTCCAAATCTCTTGAGTATTTCATGATTTTGGTGCTAGGCCATCCATTAATTTCATAATCCATCAAAAATATTTACAAAGTCTGTTCTATGAGCTGCAGGGAGAAAGTGGAAGGACTTTAGAACTAATGTGACATGGTTTCCTGGTTTTGGGGAGGACAAAATTCTGGGTCACTTGCGGCTGACTTTGTAATTAGACAAATAAATACACAGGCGGAGTACGGATAGATTTTGCGAGATCTTGTTGGGATATAAGTCCTTTAAGTATGGAAATGTTCTTCAGTTTAAGGAATACTGACTTTTTTATTGCCTATATGTGTGAAAGATCTATTCCGAGTCTATTCCTAAACCCAGATTTTGTATCTGATTCGTAGTTTCTAGTTGTAATAACTACAGCTGTGTGCTGACTTTTGATCTTTCAAATATTGATTAAAAATATACATTTTAATATGTTTCTATTCAGCTGAAGGACGTTATGGCACATCTACGCATTGATTTGTTCTATGCATCTTCACAACGCTTCAACAGGTTTATACTCATACGTTGAGCTGTATTATCAGTTTAAATGTAGAAACCTTTGTCAGCTTTTTCTTTTTCCCCTTTTTTTAGATAACCTTACTATGAGTAGCTATTGATGTAACTTCTGCATGACAAAGACCACAAAAGTAACCCTATAGTTACATACTTCGTTTAAGAAGGTTAGCCAAGGATCAACCTGTTTTAACGGCATATTATACTTCCTCCCTCAGAAATGTTTTATATATATATATATATATATATATATATATATATATATATATATATATATATATATATATCCATCCATCAATTTTCTGTACACCCTTGTCCCTATTGGGGTCGTGTGGGTCTGCTGGTCCCTATCTCCAGCTTACAACGGGCGAGAGGCAGCGGTATTCCCCTGGACAGGTCGCCAGTCCATCGCAGGGCAACACAGATACATACAGGACAAACAACCACTCATACACACACTCACACCTAAGGACAATTTAGAGTGCCCAATCAGCCTAACAGTCATGTTTTTAGACTGTGGGAGGAAGCCAGAGTACCCGGAGAGAACCCACGCATGCACAGGGAGAACATGCAAACTCCTTCCAGAAAGACCCAAGACCCAAGGTGGAATTAAACCCAGAGCCTTCTTTCTGCATGGCAACAGTGCTCTATATATATATATATATATATATATATATATATATATATATATATATATATATATATATATATATATATATATATATATATATATATATATATATATATATATATACAGAGAGAGAGAGAGAGAGAGAGAGCTAATTCATTATCCTCTGGGCTGCACAGTGGTGCAGTGGGTAGCACTGTTGCAATGCAGCAAGAAGGCTCTGGGTTCCAGTCCACCTTGGGTCTTTCTGCAAGGCGTTTCTGTGCATGCGTGGGTTGTCTCTGGGTACTCCGGCAACTCCAGGTGGCGGCCAAATTGGAAAATGTCAATTCGTCAATCAGAAAAAGAGAAATGAAATCAATGGGCTCAGAATTTGTCAGATCGTCGACAAATGCTGCTCAAATTACAGGCACATATGTCCCCTAACTCCTGGTGAGAAGTAGTAACAAGATTTGACACCACATTTATAGATACAGCCTGTTTTATTCAGCAGTATTGCTTGTCGCAATTTTTCCTACTTTGGCACTTAGAGGGTTAATAAACAGAATCGCACAGTTTAAACATTGTTATCTCTACAGGTTGTGATGGCGCGTGACCATGCAGAGGGAGCAAAAGGTCGAGTACACCGGGGCCACTGAGATTAGACAGACCACCACAGGATCACCACGCACCAATCCAGAGGATTGCAGAAGCCGTCCGGGTTAGAGCCCCTGCGACCAAGGAGCAGAGCCCTACTTTTCCTGCCAGACCCCGGTTGCCAAATCGAGGAAGGGGCAGGGTATGACCACTCCCATACAGGAATAGCATGGGAAGGCCAGGAGAGACCCAGCCTCAAATCCAGCCTTATACACAATCATACATGCTCTTGTGGAATCAAGTGGACATAAAAGGGACCCTAGAGCACCCTGTCTGGGCCGGGAGTTGGCACCAATCCACCTCCATGCAGCAGCACCACCCACAGGTCACCAATATAGCCCCCCCCCCCCAGGCTAGATACATGATGTATCAACAGGGAGCCATCCAACCCCTGCACCCAGGCGCTTCCGGCCCCTCTTAACCCAAGATCCTTCCGCAGCCAACCCTAGAGCAACCTATAGCAGTGAGGCAACGACCCACTGACCTCGGTAAGTGATGGAACTCACTGGGTGTCACTCCCAGGCTCAGCCTGAACTAATAAGACTGCAATTTGGGATATAACTTATTTTGCTCTCATAGATCTTTTCAAAAAGGGGTTGCATTGTTGTTGAAACAATTTGTTGCAATCAAAAATGCAACACAGTTTTTGTGGTAAACTGAAATGCAATTGTTACCCTAGATGTAAAAAGCCTTAGGTGACTGGCTTTGAGACCAGAATGTTATTTGGGTTTGAAAGATTTTCGTTTTAACTATCAATATATATAAAAGTATTTGAAGCTGCTTTCTCTGTTCGCCTATCGCTGTATGTTTTACATTTAATCAATCTGTTTCTGGTTGTGATGATTCAGTTAAGTTCAATTCAATTTAAATGTTGTTGCAATTTCTAACATTAAAGTATCTTCAATGACTCATTCCGGAGGGTAGGAATGGATCTCAGGTAACAGTGAGTATTGCAACCACTTTGAAGAGGCCCCTGACTGAAGAAACGGTTGCTGAATTACTGCCATGACAGACTAACAAGATAATTTCCAGGCAGTAGAAACACTATTTGCCAGCAGATTTGTAGTCTTTTTATGTTACTTTTCACTCTGTATAACACTGAAGCAGAATAACACAGCTGTCGTCTCTGAAACATCAAAGTTGTGATGATGACGCAATTAGAGCACAGCAAAGATGCTGAATCATGTATGCAAGGCCTAAATTTAAAAGCATTATCAAACTTATTTTCGACCAGGTGTTTGCTTCTAATACAGTAGAGGAGCTGCTCATTTAGTCTTGAGAGTCATTGGATAATCAGTAGTTCTGAACAGATGAGTGCTAAATTTTGCTCATAATAAGCAGAATGTGTAGCCATTTAAGTACAATTAAGATATATATTTTGTAAGTACCATAACTTAAAACATTTGAATATTAGTCTTTTAATGAAAAAACACTTGATAGCATCTCTGAAATAATCCAGTTTCAGTCATACGTCTTCAGTCAAATGTCATCTTAGTTAAAAACAGAAATAATGAAATTAATTATAATGTTTTGTGATTCTTTACTCAAACCAATTTTTTAGTATTAACGCAACAGTAAAGAACTTTAAGTTTCGGTTGATTTGGGCGGCCAGTGTGGAGAAAAGCGGTAGTGTTTTGCCTGTAGCAAGACTCCATTTCCAATGATAACCAGTGCATATCGTCGTAAAATCCCGATCTCCCAGTCACCTGTAGTTGGATTGAAGTACATTTCTGTTTCCATTTGCCGTGTGAAAAATGAAAAGCGAAGAGGTAACAAATCTAATTGTGGCGAAACACTGTCATATGTTGAAAATAAGAAACAGGAGAAGTGATGAATGCCGCAAAGTAGTCAGCACATTTGTAGATGTTCTGTGTGGCAGGGTTCCTGCCACCCTCATTAAAGTTGCCTGTTAAAGTGATACGGACCCCCTCGGCCCATGAGAGAGGTGTCATTCAACAAGCTTAGTCAACGTATAATCATCAAAGTTATGAAACCATTTTGTGAGGGTTGAAAAGTTACTTAGTGTTGCTTTAATCTTGAAAATTCTACCATATCTAATCTACCCTAGATGTAAACATCACTTCTGCACAGCATGCCATTAGTAGAATCAGTAGCTGCATTGATATTATTAGAGCCATAAATCAAAAAATAAAAATACTAATATTAAATCAGATAGATTTAAAGCGCTGTCTGACCATCAGAAACCTCTCATCTTTAAGGTTAAACTGATTGCTTACTCAAAGAGTTTTTCAGTAGGGAGCAGAATTCATGGTTATTTCACATTAATTCATCCGGTTACTAAAAAAGCCCCTAAACGTCAATGTAAGCCATCCTCCTACTGCAAAAAAATCGTACTTTAAAAATAGTACTTTAAATCATGTACCTAAAAGTTGAGTTATTGCTTTGAGTGCTATGTTTCCTGACCTTTAAACTGATATGTGAAGCCGTTACTATTCAGTTAAATTCACTGTGCCTAAATGTGTGATTATTAAAAACTTCTAACCTTTTTGTCACATATGCTGAACTACATTGCAATAGATAATATATTATTAGAATTATAACATGAAGCAGCTGGAAACCACAGTCTGACGTCACATGCAATAAAAGTAAACCAGTTTGCTTTAAACCAAATATGAATACACAGGAGGTCATCTTTCAGTCTTTTCGCCCTATGATGGACTGATCCTAAATAGGATCTTACTTAATGACTGCCGTAGACACCTGCCATGTCCCTCATCTTATTCAGGGACAAGTGGATAAAAGTAAAACATGCGATGAACATTGAGTCCATCAATGCAATTTAATATAGGAATATTTTACATAAACCAGGTCACACTATTCTCTGCCCTGAGCCTTCTATCTTTTCAGATGACGCTTACCTGTAGAGACTTTATCATGCAGTCATGATTCTTGAAACATGAGAAATCAATATTAGCCTCAGTTAAGGGTTCTCAGTGTTATGATTATTTATTGGTGCAGTTTCACCCAGATGTATATAGAGTTGGAGGCATGACAGAAGTTAGTCTTTTAAAAGAAAATGAATGCAGCGCTTTCAAATGTAAGATGGAAACAGATTGAGTTTCAAAAACTGAACCAAGGAGTCAGTGGACCATATGTTACAATCAAGGCTTAAGCTTAACACAAATACAAAAGTGATCCCTGGATTCTGACTTTACATTGTCTAAACAAACCTCCTAAGGATTCTCCAAAAATACTCTTGGATTGTTCCTTTGTTGTTCGAAATCATTCTATCCCCTTTTGAGTAGCCGTTTTTGTTCTGTATTATCAAAATAGTCCAGCTGTTACTTTTATTTAAAAGTTTCCTTTTACACCAAAAATGGGTCTGCTGTTTGATTTGTGAAGCTCTAGATCGTTCTATAATAGTTGTTCCTGTCTATGTTCGTGTTTCTGTTTTACTTGTTCTTCTGTACAATGGCTAATCCACACAACTCTATCTGGATCTAGCTCTACGTCCTCCAAGTGATTGGGATTTACCTCTCCACCAATTGCTTACTGTCCTATCTGACTTTTCAGGTAATCTGGCCAGTTGATCCATAATAATATAATCTTCATGTCCTATGGGGGTCTCCAGCAGCTGTTCTATTTAAGCCTGATGCTGAATGGGTCAGAGTTAGGATAAAAGTATCATTTACGCAGAGAGTGTGGACAAAATACGTTCCTGTTGATGTTGTGATGGTGCGTCATCCCATGTTCTAATCCTGGGCCAAGCATAGCTATGAGACAAAGCCTCATTTCCACTTTTGAGTGCAAAAAAATGCGACATTGAATCCTAAGTAAAAAAATATATATTTACAGTATATAGCACCTTTTACAGATACAAGGTTATTTAATAAATTCTGTTGTTAAGAGACTTTATTTTCGCAATCCAATGTTTTTAGCTTTGTTTAGCTTATTTTAAGAGCATATTCACACAAATGTCCAGCATAGATAAGATGAGGGCTTTGAAAAAAGCCTGTTATGTGTTTGAAGAGCATTGTCCAGCTGGAACACTCGTCAGTTTATAAATTTTAACCATCTAACCTAAATTGCCCCCTTAAGCTAAAAACATATTTGTTGAATCTATTCAGGAACAACACTAGCATCATTAAAAATTAACACTTTTATAAGCTACTAAAATACCAGGTTCACTTTTTTTACATAAGTGAGCTTTACTTCAACTGTCCGTATCTTGCAAGTAGATTTTGAACCAAAGCTGGCAGCTTCAAGCTCAGCAGAAAGTCTCGTGCTACCCACATGTGAATGCACAGCCTGAGAACATTGAAGTATTTGACCATAAGGACTTTCTCCAATTAAAAAATGTTTTTAATATTCAAAAAGTTTATGTAAATAACCAATCTTTTGACTGAATCAAGCTAAAGTATTATTGCTAATATCGTCACAGAACATTACTTCAAAAATGTAAGCAACCTTATTTGAACATTTATCATTCAAATTCACCAGTCCCACTCCTTCTCCCATCTCCACCATTCATCACCCCCCCCCCCCCCCCCCCCCCCCCCCCCCCCCCCCCCCCCCCCCCCCCCCAGACTCACCCCATCCTTCCTTTCAGATTTCACAGAATTCATCACACAACTGTTTTCTACATCCTCCATATTACTCTTAGGTGAATTCATTATTCACATGAATTCCTCTAACTGAGAGATTGCAACTGACTTTCTGGACATTCTCCACAGCTTTAATTTCATTCAACATGTCAATTTGCCCACACACGCGGACACATTCTGGACTTGATATGCTCAACACGATTCATCGACACCCTCTCTCACACAGACCTCAACAGATCTGACCATCTTGCTATATGCATGCAGCATCGACATCCCTGGTTCCCATCTCAAACAACCAAGCAATCCTTTCGCAAAACAACTTGAATGCCTCTACAAGAAAAACGGACTCACTGTACATTTACAAGCATATGAAGACCTCATTCACCTTTACAGATCCGCCCTCTCATGGTGCAGCGGCTTCTCACGCTCCTAGGGAACACCCTGACTTAAGTAGTTTTTACGTCGGTTCCGAGCCCAAACTCATGCGCTTCATGCGTATGAGTTATGTCAGGACTGAAATCTGTAGAATTAAGGACAGTTTGGTCAACAAAAACCTAGAAAATAACATCCGAGCAAAGCTGGCCAGACTACAGCTCCTCCTGACTTCGGCGTCGGGGAGCAGATCGCTGCAGACAAAGGGCCAACGGAGGCGATGCAAGCGGCGGCAGAAGAGGGGGAAGCGCGGCGGTGTGCTAGCCAGGCTAAAGGCTAATGCTAACCGACCCCCGATTCCATCACTTTTCCTATCCAAAGTCCGCTCTTTGGACAACAAGCTGGACTTGCTGCGGCTGAGGATCAGTGTTTGTGAGGAGATGAGGAACTGCGCGGCGATTTGTCTCACAGAAACCTGGCTGAACGACACCATGCCGGACTCAGCCTTCCAACTCGCCGGCCGGCAGGTCTTCCGTGCGGACCGCAACCAGCTCTCCGGGAAAGCACGCGGGGGCGGACAATGCGTCTATATCAACAAAGGTTTGTGCACAAACTGCGTGTTAAAAAACAGCCACTGCTCCGAGGCAACAGAACAGCTGACTGTGAAGTGCAGACCTCACTATCTGGCTCGGGAGTTTACGCCTGTGTTCGTTGTTGCTGTTTACATAGCACCGGATGCTAATGCTAACATCACGCTGAAGGAGCTAAACTACAACCTCAGCTCGCTTTAGAACAAGCACCAGGAGGCGTTCTACGTGGTAGTGGGGGATTTTAACCACGTAGAACTGACGAACTGCCTGCCGAAGTTTAAGCAGCATGTGAACATTCCAACACGTGGAAATAACTCGCTGGACCGTGTTTACACCAACGTAAAAGACGCATACAGAGCCTTCCCCCGCCCCCACCTCGGGGGCGGGGGACCATCACTGTGTGGCCCAGTGACGTCGACGCCGTGCTGCAGGACTGCTTCGGCTGCACAGACTGGCAGGTTTTCAGGGAGGCTGCTGAGTACGAGGTGGAGCTGGACCTGGAGGACCACACATCTGCTGTTCTGGGGTACATGAGCAAGTGTGTGGAGGATGTCATCGCCACCAAGACTGTGACTTGCCCCCCGAACCAGAAACCCTGGCTGAATGCAGAGGTACGTTCTCTGCTGAAAGCCAGGGATGCTGCGTTTAGGTCTGGTGACTCACAAGAGCTCAGGAGGGCAGGAAGAAAGCTGACTGCAGGAGTTAAGAGGGCAAAAGCTGCATATGCTCAGAAAATCCAGGCACACGTTTCCTCCCAGGATCCAAAGAGCATGTGGAAGGGCATCAAGTGCATTACAGACTATAAATCTAAAGCTGCACAATGCGCCAAAGACCCCTCCCTGCCTGAGGCTCTCAACCAACTCTACGCCCGGTTTGAGAACCATGATACCCTCCCCAGCACCAAACTCACGACTTCACCAGGAGAAGAGCCCCTCAGTGTGACTGCAGCAGAAGTAAAGAGGAAGCTGAGGAGGATCAACCCCCGTAAAGCTGCTGGCCCAGACAACATCCCCGGACGGGTGCTGAGAGAGTGTGCGGACCAGCTCTCAGACGTGCTGGCGGACATCTTCAACGCCTCCCTGATCCAGGCAGCTGTCCCCACCTGCATGAAGACCGCATGAAGACCCGGTCCCCAAGAGCTCCGCAGGGACAGGTCTTAATGACTATCGGCCAGTAGCCCTCACACCGATAGTCACAAAGTGCCTCGAGAGACTGGTTCAGACCCACATCAAAGCCAACATCAGCTTCACTGTTGATCCACTCCAGTATGCATACAGGAAAAATCAATCCACAGAGGACGCCATTTCCTCTGTGGTCCACACTGCCCACACCCACCTGGAGCAGAAGGATTCATATGTTCGTATGCTGTTTGTGGACTTCACATTCCTCATACTCTGATTGATAAACTCTCTTCACTTGGACTGAGCTCTTCCATCTGCAACTGGGTCCTGGACATCCTGACCAACAGGCCGCAGTCTGTGAGGATTCACAACATCTCCTCCTCCACCATCACCCTCAGCACTGGCTCCCCTCAGGGCTGTGTGCTGAGCCCCCTCCTGTTCACATTGCTCACATATAACTGCTCGCCTATCCATCCAGGCTGTCATATTGTGAAGTTTGCGGACGACACAGCAGTGGTTTGGATGCATCACAAACAGTGATGAGTCCAGCTACAGCAGGAGGTGGAACAACCTCCGCATTAGAGGAAAGAAAACCAAGGAGATCATTGTGGACTTCAGAAGGGGCAAGCAGGCCCACCTCCCTGTGCACATCTGCGGTGGAAGTGGTAAACAGCTACAGGTACTTGGGTGTACACCTGAGTAACAACCTCACCTGGAGCAACAACACTTCCATTCTGGTCAGGAAGGCCCACCAGCGGCTCTACTTCCTCAGGAGGTTGAGAAGAGCTGGACTCGGGAGCTCAGTCCTCATCTCCTTCTACAGATGTGTGATGGAGAGCGTCTTGTGCTCAAGCATCAGCGTGTGGCATGGAAGCTGCTCTGCTGCAGACAGGAAAGCTCTGCAGAGGGTGGTGAAGGCTGCACAGAGGACTGTTGGAGTCAGCCTCCCCAGCACCACAGACATTTACACCTCCAGATGCAGGAAGAGGGCCTCCATCATCATGAAGGATCCCACCCACCCAGCACACTCACTTTTTGTCCTGCTCCCCTCAGGCAGGAAGCTGCGGAGCATCATGTGTAAAACTACCAGACTGAGAAACAGCTTCATTGTGAGACTCTCAAACACACTCAATTACAAATGAAAAACACTTTCTCATTTAACCGACACTGATCACTTTAATATCAAACTTTAAAATGTCACTTTAAAATGTCACTTAATATGTCACTTGCACTCCGAACTTTCATTGCTGCTATGTCCGAAGTCCCATATTGTAGATTATGTGTCCACATTGTAGATTCTGTGTAGTCAAATCCTATTTCTCGTATAGTTCTTTATATTTTATTATATTATTTAAAATTGCTATCAGGGTGTTAACTGGGGATTAGAATTTCGTCCCACCTCATTTACCACATGTGATGTGATGACAAATAAAATTCCTTGATTCGTTGATTGATTCTACTCTGGCTTTGTTTATTATGGCTCATCCATTCCTCGTACTCTGTTCTCCACCGTAAACAAATTAATCAAACCCACTTTCAATATCTCACAATCATTCACCACCAAAAATCCAATAACTTTATTGACTTCTTCAAATCTCAATCCCATAAAGCAGCGCATCCATGTGAAGGTCGTGCTCGTAACCTACAAAGCCTTCCATAACTTAGCTCCGCCATATCTCACAGCCCTTCTTCAACACCCCTGCCCTCCTTACCGCCTCAGTTCTGTTGACTCCAAACTCCTAAATTCCATAGTCATTTCCAAATTCAGGACCTTGGGGGATACAGCATTTGCCATCGCTAGCCCCAACCCTCTGGAACTCCATCTCTATCTGTGTGAGATTTTGTCTTGACCATCTGTCAGTCATTATCCAGCGGAGAGACATTTTGCCACTCCTGCTGTTCTCTTTCAGTTTACATGAACGGATTTTTCAAAGTGTGACGCCACAACAAACAACGCTTCAGCCTTCGAAAGGGATGGAAGGACGCCTCAGTCAGGAGAAATTTAAAAAGAATGTATATACTGGCAAAATGATAACAACAAAAAAACATTTTATTATTAATTTTATTTGTTGATAAAATTAACCCTAATCAATTTTTAAACAAAGTGTTGCACCGGATTCCTGATATTAATATACAAAATCATTAAATACATCAAATTGTTATTATATAATGAGTCATTGTAATCCTCTAACTAGACTTAAAAGCCACAATTATAATTCATTATTAGTGAAAAATGAGAACTCTTAAACTAGTACTGTAGTACCTAATCTATGAAGTACTATACTCGGCCCTGCACTTTACTGTTTAACCTTGCCTTTCTCCTAGACAAAGCTACTAGCAGATACTTTGCTGCAACTGTGCTATAACTTTACAAAATTAACTCAGACCTTTCAGTTTAGCTGTTTCTGTCCTAGATGGAGTCTCCTAAGGAGCTACTACTGCTATCAACTTTTTACTTCTGTTTAACAGAAAAAAGAACTCCTAGATCTATGCCTCATTATTTTTAGTGTGCGTTGTCTGTCCTCTTAAACCACCAGTCAGTGGTGACGGATTGTACCTTACACTAAACCCAGTGGAGATTTATTTTTGGTAAAAGGTTGTTTTTCTCTGTCTCCTGACTCAACGCTTGCCAGGGACTGCTGTAAAGTCAATGGCACAATACTAGCGATTGTTTTAATGTTCCCAGATGCTTATCCATTAAGCATTATTGTTACAAATCTATGACTCGATGCACTCTGCTGGGTCTCTTCATGCTGTGTTCAGACTGAACGCAATTTGGGCTTTAGGGGCTGCTGGTTTGCATGCAAAGTCTATGGTGGATGCATGTTATGCTTCTACAAGCTTCTGGAGTACAACTTGACCACTTTTGAATGTGTTATTTTCTTCTTCTGTCCAATCAGCTTTAGGTACCAACCTTTTTAACCGTTTGTTTACTCTTAGTGTTCTTCTCTCCATAGCAGCTACACCTGGTCTGGCGTTCTGTAAGCTGAGACAGCTACTTCGAGGAGGACAGTAATGCCAGCAACGTTCTACTACTGCTACTATAAACTTTTCCTTTTTTTCAGTGTCCTCTACAAACCCCCAGTCGGTCACAGCTGGGGGTCCACTGTCGCCACATACATGCTCAGTAAGAGGAATAGCTGTAAAGTCAATAACAATGCAAGCTATTGTTTCAGTGTGCTGATTTAGGAGAAGTGAATGCTGCAAGTCAAGGGCTTGATGCAATCTGCTGGGTTCCCTTAGATTACAAACTTTTATTAAAGTTATTTGTTTTTTTGATCTATTTATGATTTGAATGACATGATTTTATTTTAATGTTGCTTAAGACAATATGTTTTTTAATATATGTAGATAAATAAACTGATTCGAGCCGACGGACTTGAGTGGCGACCATAAAGAGAGACCACGCTATATGTGTCGTGTTTTGCAATGGGGTGGAGGACCAAGAGCCTGGAGGTGATACTGGTGGATGAACATCTTGTCGATATTTGCTCCAACCCAGGTGATGGGTGAAATTGACCCTCGTCAGTGCACAGTGCCTGGAGTAGATGGTGAAACTTACCAAACTCAGAATTCCTCCGAATTAACTGGTGGATCGAGGCACCCGGAAACAACATTGTCTTGCTTTTTTCAATAAATAAAGCCAAGCTTTATTTCATAGCTCTCTACTTCATGTGCCATTGTACAAAGACATCGTTGAAAAGACAGTTAAAGAGCCCAATTCCAGTTTCTAACTTTAAAGAGGCCACACCTCAAGTTGGACATGTTTAAGATGCGCAAAGCGTATTTGGTCTTAATGCAGGGTCTGGGTTAAACTTAAATTTAAGGAAACCCTTAGAATTTATCTTATTATTCCCAATATCTTGGGAACCAAACTGAGGTCAATAACTGAGGTGAAGTGCAATGTATCACTGGATTTAATTTAAATGACCTTTTTTTGCAAAACTACTTTAAGATCACATATATTGTTTGTCTCATTTTTTATTTTATTTTTTGTAAATGGCATTAATTTACAAAAATAAAAAAAATGAGACAAACCCAGTCTTACCAATTCCCAGCATTTGTCGCATGAATTAATGAGATTTTTAGATATAGTTTTCAGTCTTTGGTTTTTCTCTAATGCTTAATATTACATGCATCTTTTCCATTCTATGTGGATGAGGTTAAACAAATGCTTGGCATGTTGAACTCTCCCTACCCTCCCTCTGAGAGTCCAAGGTAAGCATGCCCTGACTGCTTACATGCCTTCAGTGTCCTCTCTAGCATAATGAGCTCTGACATTTAACGCTTCCTCAACTATTATAGCTGCGTCACTGTAATTAGCCCTGACCTTCTATCTCCAAGACCAGAGTGGTTCTGACCCCATGTACCAACTGGTAATGAGAAGCAGAACCTGGGCTGTGACAGTATAGCGTATGGGTCAGATTAAAGGCAAATCAACCAATCAGACACACAAGCCCAGAGGAGGTCTTCATTTAAATACACAGGTAAGCAGATCTAGCTTGGTAGCTCACAAACTGGGTTGAAACACAAGGCGGGACACATTCTTGAATGAGCAAGATGTCATTCGGTAGGCTAATTTATCTTTTGCATTGAGGAAAAAGTGGTAAAGCTCAATTAATAAGGTCAGGTTGTTATCTTTACTTTTGACTAAGTGATTTGCATCTTGACCCCAAGTGTTTAATAGCCAGGTGTTTATGGTTCCATATTCCTCTCTGCTGTTTTATTTTTCTCAATATGTATATATGAAGTCATTCTGTTATGTGCGGGAGATTAAGAGACTTACAAATAATATTTACACTACTTAGTTGTTTTTTTCTCTCTTTCCATCATTTTATAACCACAAACTTTGATTTTGCGATATTAGTATGTCTTATCTGACAACCAGACTATTTGAAAAACATAAATAATTGGAATTGCATTATTTCCACATAGACATGGCCTTTATAACACACTGATATGCTTTATTTCCTTTGATAATTTCCTTGTAGCTGTAGGTATGTATTTAGGGTCATTTTAGTTTAGAGGTGAGCAACAACCCAGTCTAAAATTGTATGCAACATTTTGCTTCATCCATCTTCCCATCAACTCTTACCAACTTTCGTGTTCCTCTTGAGAGAAAAAATCCCGGCAGTATTACAGTGTCTCCAACAAGTTTTTCTACAGCAAATTAGTTTTTCGTGTTGGCGAAAATGTGTAGGTCTTACTTGACAAGAGCCTCTTTATCCACATTTTTTGTCTCGTTAGTTCATTGGTCTTTAAAATGCCATTTTTTTTTTAAACGTGAATATAATTGGTTATATTTGAGTTTGCTTGACATTTTGAAAATCAACGCAGCTAAAGATATGCTACATATTTCTATATTGCTTTTTACAAAAAAATATTCGTTTTTGGTACATCCATTCCCCATCTCTTGTCCACCACAACAGACGTTAATAATGTACACTTTTTATATATTATAAATTGACACAATGAGGAAAAGTTGTTGTATATAAATATTTTTGACAGGGAGCTGCACCTTTAAAATTGCAAGTGGTCTGCAATGATAAGGGTTTGCTGTTCATTTTATGAAAACTCGCTTAAAGTTATATCACATTATTTCGATATTTGCTAGTAAAAATTGTTTTAACCATGACATGTTGGCTTTAACTCGTTTGTTTGAGCTCCAGTTTACTATTTGATCTATCACCGTTGTTAACGAGCATTACAACTTTAATTTTAAAAATCCCCACTAGGACCCTGCTGCTACAATGTGCTACTGAATGATCATATGAATTAAGTGTAATGGATTGTATTGGAACCATGCCAGGATGATTGTGGTATACAGGCTGTATAGAGCCCATTCTAATAAAGTGGTTTGCACATTAACTACTGTGCAGCTGATTAAGCCACATGGTCTGTTTCTAGCCCACTGCCACTCTTCTCATCCACCCCACAGAGTGATAAATATATATGTAATGTATAATCTAAGATCTGTGTGAGGCATTGTGGTCAGTGCTGAGAGCATAAAGTTTGTATATTCATCACAGTTTAAGACTCTTATTAAAGTCGTTGCATAAAGGCCAAGGTAAAGTCACTAAGTCGCCTATGAAAATTCTTTCAAAAAGTAAACAGTTATGTTCATTATAGCTTTAGACGACTGAAAGCATTCTGCTTTTTTTGCACATTGCAATTAATGCACTTTGTTGTACTGCTCTTCTTTCTCAATTTGTATTTACTCCAACACTTATGTGTACATATATTTACATTTTATTAAGTTTTTTTTTTCCTATCCATGGTTTAGGCATTTCTTATGCACCAACTACGCCAAAACACATTTCTTGTATGTCCAGTAACGTACTTGGCTATAAAGCTTTTTTCCTGAATCAGATTCTTTTGAGGAAAAGAGTCGCCATTCATATCCTACCTGGGAGTGGGCTCTAAAGCCTTCGCTGCCAGTAACTAGCCATTAGTGCTTGGCAGCCTTGCCTTCAGCATTTCAATGTAAAACTGACATTTAGAAGAGAGCAGATGACGCTATTGACACTTGGATAGGCAGTAATTAGTTACCCCTTTAGGTTTCATTGTATGAGGCATTTCATCACTAAATGTCAATTATCATGGCAGCTCTATTCAGCAAGTAACCTTCAGTTATCACTGTAAGCATTAAAGAAAAAGGATGCCTTTAAGATTAAGCTGACTTTATCCCCATGCTGACATATCCCTTTGACTATGCTTAGTGATATGGAATAATGTAGCATTCAGATATCCGGGGGGATCCACCTGAGGCTGGTGTCAGCTCTAAAATTGTGTGCTTATGCTTAGAAAGGAAATATATCTCAAATGTGCAACTTGATAGAAAGCCACTGCAGCTGGAATATATTTTAAAAAATCCTTGTGTGTCCCTGTTTGCAGTTCATACTTTCAAAAAGGCAAGTTTAGTAGAATTGGGAAAAAAAAGGTTGATCTTGGATCTGGATTTAAGTGACTTTTGTCTGCTATTAAGATTGACTGAATAAAAAAAAAAAGATTGTTAGAGATGACGCTCTAAAAGGAAGTTGGATAAAGATGAACAGTCCTTTAGCAGAACCCCTTAAAAATTCTAGATTTTGTCTATATTCTCGAACTGTGCTACTAAGCATAAGCACATTTTTAGAGCAGCAAGAAAAAAACGGTTGATTAACAGTACTTGTCAACAACAGATGGGGTCATCCAGGACATGTTACTGTTGGCTCTGCATCCAAGATATTCAACTGTTAGTAGTATGTTTCTGTCCATGTATCTACTATCAGAATTTACCTGTGTTATTTTCCAAACAATTTATGTCCTTCCTTCAGCTTTTGCTTAAAATGCAAGGGATGTCATCGGTTCATTTGTTGCTAGGAGTCACTGTTACAGAGACCACTACTGTATGTCCTTTCTTTCCATCACCATCAGCCTCTACAGCGACTGTTTGATTAAACTGAAGTATTTTAGGATTTTAATTAAATTCGGATTCGAAAAACACCTCCATCTTTCCAATAATTCCAATAATATCAACCCATATCCACAATAAAATTGCGATACAATGATATTTGAAAACACGTTTCTTAAAGTGAGCGTACAGTAACAGGTAATGTTTTGTTCAAGTTAACATCTGAATCCTCACTTTACAAGAATCACAGAGATGTTGTTTTTACTAGTCCAGTTGAAAAAATATGACTCACACAACCGATAAAACATAATAAGGAGTGCTTGGGCTTAGATAAACTGATAAAAATGCAGTAATTTGTGGTAACAGGTAAAATCATATATTTTCACCGCTTACGTCTTTTTGAGTCACTAAGTAAAGAGACTCAAGCTTTTCAATAACTGAGTCAATGAGTTGCTTACTTACTATAGTCTAAGTAATAAGCCATTTGTTTCATTCAGGTGAGAACGATTTGTTCAGGAGTCCCACATCACTGCTGAGTTGTTTGGACTTTTGACCTCCGTTGTAGTCCAAATGATAGTCTTTTTAAATGCTCCTGCTTTTACTTAATACACATAGAGTATGTAAACAAAGAAATTGCACTTTTTTTTGGGGGGGGGGCTCGTTATAAGAAGCCACACTACTAAGAAGTCAACCTTGCATCAAATTATATTGTTAGGTATTAACTGAATACATTTATACCAAGAGTGCCCACACTTTTCGAGCTTGCAAGCTATTTCAAAGAGGACCAATCATAAGGGATGTAGTATCTTTGGTTTGTATTTTTGGGGTAAAAAAGTAATAGAAGTACAAAGTACAAATCTGATATACACTTTAAAAATAAAAAGAATTTAAATAGTTGCATAATAATGTAATTAATCTCAATTAATCATCGATATGGCATGACCTTAATAGCAAAGTAAAATCTTTAACCATTGTCCAGTACTAATTTATATATTTCTTAAAAAAAGGGTTTAATATTACTTTAATTGTCTTACAGTAATGGGCAAGAACACTGATACCACTTTTACCTCTGTTACAATTGTGCCACCAAACCACACGGTTCAGTCAGAGACGGGTTGTGTATCTTTACTAGTGGAAGTTGTAATTAGACAATTGATGAGAATTGAAGGCTAAAAAACGTTAATTGCTGTGCTTTTAACTTATTAGCTCTAGATTAACATCCCTACCAGGCCCATCGTCAGTGCTGAACCAACAATTAAGATCTGGGGCATGAGTGGCCATAAATACAATATATGGAGTAAGATCGCTGTCGAAAAGGTGTATGAAAAACATTCATTTTCGTATCACATCAAACAGCCCCGCTTAGGGTGGAGCACCCACTTGTTTATATAGAGATAAATATATTGATCCTACCTGTGATGCTTCACCTGAGTCTGTTGCTCCTGCACTTTTTACCACCATCTTTAAATTTGGAGCGGGTTGTGTTTGATGACATTGCGGAGCGATTACTCCGCCTGTGACATCATTGTAACAATTTTTTACTCGTACCAACAAAGTTGAATTCGTGTCCACAAAAAAAGCAGGAGTTCGTGGTCATAAAAAATAGAGTTTTATTCATAAAACCTTGCAATCACAGTTTACAGATTCATACTCTCAGACTAACAAGTATTTCAGCAGAATTTTGGTTACCATACTATATTAACATATAAATACAATACGAATGTTGGAGTTTTGCATACATCTTTTTGACAGTGATCTTAATCCATAAAAATTACGCTACTGCTCTAGATTATCATCTGCTAAAGAAGTTGCGGCTCACGATATTTGGAGCTCACTTCTAATAATGTCACACTAAAAATATCCTTAAAAGAAATCCATTTAGGCCACCTTACAAATAAGGAAAGCCAGTATTGTTTAACAGATTAAATAAAACAATACTTTATATGATAAAATGCTTCATTTTAAACTGATTTTAAAAATATAAAATCTTAAAGATTAAAGACACGCAAAAATCATTGTAAAAAATAAAATAAAACTTTAATGTCAAAATGTATTTCTGTGTTTCACGTTTAAAGTATTCCTCTATCCTGTTTTAAAATATATTTATGTTAGAACCTAGGGTTCTGTAAAAACAGCTTACTATCATATTTTTCTGTGTTTCCCTGTTCAAGTCATTTGTAAGAGATCCATGAAATGTATTTAAAGTGGCTGTTAATGTCTTCCAACACAATTTATGTCCACATAAATGGATACACTACTAACCTTTTTGATTATTTTCTATTCATGCAGATACTGTCTTTTTCATGCAGCCCATTATTCATACAACTATTATTGTTTATTCAGGTTTTTGATATTAAGATAACATTTAAGAATATTATCAATGAAATATTACTAAACTGCTCAAATGTATAGCAGCCATTGATATGAGGAAAAAGGTAATTTTCTGGGCCACTGTAATTTTTTTTGCAATCATGCAACTTCTAGTCATGATGTTAAATAAATATGTGGAGAAATTAAATATTTTCCACTTAAATAATTATCAGTTAGTTTATAAATATTTAGCTTCGTGGTCAGGTGTTGCAGCACATCATGAATTCATTTTAATCTCTCCAACAATTCTGAATCTAACAGTAACTACTCCATAAAGGTGATTGGTCTACAGCTATGGGTCCCTGAGATTCCTATGGACCCTCAGGTAGTCAGTCAAGATGGCGGCGCTGCACAGACGCAGCGGCTCACGGCTCTCTCTACCAGTGCTCTTTTTTGTATTTTTTATTTGTCAGTTTTCATGAAGTAGCATCTGCAAACAAACCTTACATACGTCAGGATATTTTTGACATTGGCTACTCAAGACACAAAATGGCAATATTGAGTAATTTTCACTACACCCATAACATCCCAGACGGCTTAGCGAAACCAGCGGGTGCTCCATGGATTGTTATCGGGACCAGGCAGGGCATCCAGAACATCACAAACTTCAGAGGCAACTATGGTCGGACTCATCTCAGGCAAAGAGGAGGCAGCTTACAGAGAGGAGATCCTGAAGTTGACAGCCTGGTGTTCACAGAACAACGTTGCACTGAAACCCAGGAAAACAAAATAGATAATTGACAACTTCAGGAAACAAAGGACTGACCCAGCCCCTCTCTACATCAAGGGCGAGCGTGTGGAGAAAGTCCACATCTTCCGGTTCCTTGGTGTACTCATCTCTGGTGATATCTCTTGGTCAGAGAATGTCACAGCTGTTATCAAGAGAGATCAGGAGCGACTTCACTTCCTGAGGGTCCACAGAAAGAACAACTTGGACACTAACCTGCTGCTGACCTTCTACCGCTCATCCATCGAGAGCCTGCTGTTATACTGCATCACAGTATGATATAGCAGATGCACTGAGGCAGACAGGGTAAGGATTCAGAGGGTAGTAAAAGCGGCACAAAGAATCATCGGCTGCCCCCTCCCCACCCTGACGGACATCTACATCTCCCACTGCATCAGCAGAGCGGGAAACATAATCAAGGACAACTCACAACCTGGCTTTGAACTGTTTGACCTGCTGCCCCCTGGCAGGCGCTACAGGTTTGTCAATGCCAGGACAAATAGACTCAAAAGCAGTTTCTTTACCAAAGCAGTCACCACCCTGAACTCAACTGGACTCTAATAGTGCAATACCCTCATCTCTGTGCAAAGCAATACTATTATGACAATATCTGTGCAATATTAAATATATTTATTTTATATTTATTTACAAGTGCAATATCACCACCACTGTCTAATTATCTAGATAGTGTTATTTTCTGTATATACTTCTTATACATTGTTTATTCTCTGCAGATCATTCACATTGTTTATTTCTATTTATTTCTGTATATATTAGTAGATATATAAATATATTGTCTTGGCCTCACTAATAGTTAGCTATCCAAGCAGCTAAACAGATACTCAGCAACTCCGCAGAAGAAGATTCTTTCTTGTGATGTTACTGAATAGTTTTATTTTGTGAAACTGAAATACAAACATATAAAAAACATAAATCAAGAATTATACATGAATAGACATGAGTTACAAATTAGCTAAGCTCCACCATGTGTTAGCTATGACATTGTGAAAATACCTTTTTTTAATTGCAGTTTACACTATTAACATCAACATATGAATTACCATGAAATATACTAGAAATATGTTCAATTACAAAAACAAAATACTCACAGACGTTGCTTGAACAAACATGGAAACAAACTGTAGCAAATTAAGAGTGGAAGACAAAGGCAACTGTCTCCACTGAATGCAAGGTCAAACTGACTCCTGTAGCTAAGCTTCTAACAACTTCCTATCCAACTTGTTGTCAAAATTAAAGCCTCTCAAAATTGTTTTCTTAATAAGAGTCATAATACCAACTAGGTACATTACTCTTACTAGAAATGTAAGGAAATGAGAGGAAAATATAAAAATGCAAACATGACATATACAGTATATATATATTTATTTTTGCCCAGCACTGTAAGGAATGGTCCTCCAATCTCATTGTACAACATGTATAATGACGATAAAAGGCATTGTAATCTATTCTATTCTATTCTATTCTATTCTTGTGTTTTCCATGTCAGTACACAGGAAAACAAAGGGAAACTCATAAAAGTATTGTAGGGTAGAGTTATATGATTTGAGGCTCTTTCTCTTACACAAGTACACACACACAAACACATTTACCCCTAAAGGCTGATATGGCTGTGGTGCAGCAGAATGAACAGTGGTAACAATTTGACCAACCCCCTTGGCAAAGCACTCTGTGTGACCATTTTCCTACACTAAAATATAGAATCCAGCTCTATCAGATGTTCTGGTCCACTCAGTTTGATGATTCTACTTTAGACAACCACTTTAGACGACTTAACTAACTGGACCTCAAACTGAAATCAAAGGGTTTCTCACTTGAGACGCTTTTCAACCTCAATCCAATTTTTGGATTTATTTGACACTAACATGAATATAAAAGGGATTGAATGGAGTTTAATTTTTTAGTTGTTAATGTCATCACGAAGAAAAACTAAAAGACTAACTCTGACAATTTTCCTTTTTGTTAGAAATTATGTATATTTTAGCCTGTATAATCCACACAAGTGTAACTGATAGGCTATAAGACTAAATTAATTACTGTTCTCGTAGATACAGAGGCTTCGCCTTCAGACCGTCAGTGGATGTATAAAAAAACATCTTAAATAATCCTAGTTACCAATGATGTAACACTGTGACAGTCTTTGTCTAGGATTTGTTCCTTTTGTAAAGCTCATTTACAAGAATGCTCTCTATAAAAAAGTAGGAGCTATAGATAAAAAAATTAAAAATTAAAAAAAAACATGCTAGAGTAGGGAGATAAAAGTTCTTGAAACATTTTTAACATTGTTTGCAATATTCATAGAGGAGCAAAACGAAGTCACACAGCCTAATGTCCACAGAAAGATTAGAGGAAAAGTCCAAAGCTGATCTCCGCTGACTCGGAGCCTGACATCCCAAATAAATCTGTGCACACTGATAGCTGGCTGACAAGGTAAAATAACGTTTGAGAGGTATGAAACATTTATATTTTCTTTCTTTTTTCTTGTTTTTAATCTTCACTTTTTTAGGATATTTAAATTGATGATTTTGTGTTTTTACCAGATTATCATTCTTACAAATAAATTGCTGTGAAAATAAGGATTTATGAGAGGGTATAAATGCATTTATGTCTGTTTAGATATAAACAGGTAATTGACAATTTTTCTGCAGTTATACTTATAAGCACCCCTGTGTATCATTGTCAAGAACTAGCAATTGAGCCTTTTTGCTTATGGCAGTTTGTCCTGGTTCATGTTTTCTGCTCTCTTCTCTACAACTCATCTCACACGTTTTATATATAGGACCTAGTGTAAAGCCCAATACTATTGATACCTATGTTTGTAAGTGGAGTAACACATTTTCTCCAACTTACTTAATTTTAGAAATTCCTCTTGAATCTCATGCCGACAAAAAGGTTTTGTAAATTTGAAAGACTTATCAACAATGAATTTATCACCAAAATGTAATAATACCAGAAGAATAATACAAAATACCAGACAAAACATATAAAAGGATGGTTAGTAACTACATAAGTTGGTTCAATTGCTGTAATTTAAGTTAAGAGGTGTATATTATTTTTCTAAGCAGTACCAGTAAGCAAAATGTATCAGAAAAAACTTTTTTTTCTCATTTGTCCATAAATTTTGGACCATTACTCATCACAGATCGTCCAGCATGCCTAACAGTAGGCATGTGGTTCTTTTTCCAGATTGATGCAGCACTGTTTCGTCTCAGACCAGCGTAGACCAACCTGTTTTTTGCCAAAAGCTTAGTTTTCATTTTGTTTGACCACAACGAATTAAAGGAAAACTTGATTTTTATCTTAAATTAACTGCTTTTGCTCTGTTTCACCTTCCTCAAATCGAAGTACTTATTTATGTTTTAAATTAATTTCTGTATGTATCTTTAACATATTCTTACTTAACAAAGAGACCAAAAGCAGAGGGGAAGCAGACACTGTAAGTCTAGCAAAGCAACGTTATACGTTCTTATTTCTTTCAACAATCCATATAAGGTAAAATTCAGAGCCTGACCCAACTTAGCTCCTCTTCACTGTAGTAGATGGAGAGGACAACCTTGGTATTAAAACGAAGGTTATTGCTGTAAAATAGCCATAATACCGCCAATGTTGAATGAACAATGCACCTTTTGTGTGTGACACTGCCACTTCTTATTTAATCAGGTTCTCCATTGTGAGGGCAGAATTACCCTTGAGAATTTTTCTGACAAAACCTTCATATTTCGCAGCAAATTAATGACAGAATCAAACCCTATTTTGAAGGCACTTGTTTTGTTGCACATATCACTACTTCAGAGCACTTCAGCTGGAAATAGTATGCCATGTTTTTCAACCAGAGGTGCAAAGGTTCAGACAGTCCTTTTAGAAATATCTCTTGTTGTGAATGGTCTAATGTTTACACTGTATGTTTTTAATAATTACTATGTGAGTAATATGTTTGGTTGACAACCAGTACAACAGCATTTTTAAGGGCAGGAACCTGTTGAAATTTAGGTCACCCAATTCCATTCAGTCTATGCTTTCACAACATGTTGGTTTAAGGCACTTCACAAAACACATTAAATGGAATATAAGTACACTCTTTTAGTGGCGTGACTTAAGTAAGAAACAACTGAGCAGGTAAACTCTGAGCCAGTTATCAATTAATGTATATAGGATTAAAGACATCATAAACAGTTATTTGAACTAAAATGTAAAAAAACATATACTAGAGGCCATAATACAAACAGAAAAACAGGGCAAAGTGTATCAACAATATGCCCATTCGAAGTGATGCAGTATCCAGTCATATGTGTGCTGCAATCTGTTGTGAGGAACTTCTTATGTGAAGCAACAGTTTGTAACGAGTTAGAAGAGAAGACAGGTTAGTTAAATCAGTCGAACAGGGATTTTTCTTTTTACAGTTCCTTTCAAAACATTGACTTGGAACCCAAAAGTCCAGTTTTCACTAAACAGACTCAACTAATTATTTCGTACTGAATTGGATAATCTTATACTTCAGTTGCCAAGACTCACTAACACCCTTTTAATTACTTTTCCAATAAGATAATATTTGTGCAGGTTTTGCTACACGATAACACTTACCTGCATTATTATTATACAGTTCCTTACTCTTTGTAGAAATCTCATGGGTTTCCTACAAATTACACACAATCTTTTTGACATGAATCTATTGTTTGAATCTATCCATCCAGTCTATCTATCTGAAGAAGCTCAAACTTATTTCTTCCTATAATGTTTTTCCTGGACTCCCTTAAAGTTTATTTGTGTCATATTACAAAATGGGTATTGAAAAATATGCTGTATAAATGTGTTTTACAAGACACTTTAGCTAAAACTCTGTCCTAGCCATGTTTTTGAATACTGAAATGTTAATAAGGTTCTTAGAACTTTGTTGAGCAACCCAAAATCCTGCCTAGTCTAGCATTGTGCTGAGCTACTGGCCAACTGTTGCACAGCTGAGGGAAATTAATCATGCAGAACAAAAAAGCAAATAATATGAAAACAGGTCTACAAACAAGAAATAAAAGCAAACACTTATAACGTTAAAATAGCCAAAGGAGAAATGTTCAGTAGACAAAACACAAAACAAACAACAACAAAAAAATGGCTAAAATCCCTCCTTATAATTAACTACATAAAACTTAAAAATGCAATGTGTGTCATCATGTTTTGATAGCATATTAAAAAAAAAGTCACTTGTTAATGAATTTACACAGGCAATGCTAAGTATGAATCCTACAATTCCCAAAAGTCCAAATGCTTGCCAAACTCATACAAACTGTCCGTCAGACAACAGCCTTGTGATAAAAAGGGGCCAAAATTCATCCTCTAATGGGCCCCAGGATAATGATTACTTTGACTGATGGCATAATGAGGGCTTTATAAATATGTATGTGTCACAAGAGATAATAATACTGTGGATTATTAAAACTTCAGGGTTAAAGGTCAGGCTAATAAGACAGGGCAGCAGGGAGATCTACATCTGCTGACACAAGACTAAAGTAGGCCACATGTCATAAACGCATTGTTTTCATATCACCCCGCAGTAAGTTTATTTACTCTTACATCATGTCATCAGATTATAAATTGTATTGTATTTGGATGCCAAAATAGGTTTAAAATAGAAAAATTTAAAACATTTTGCAATGTAATTATTCATATCTATTGAGATTTAATGGGAAAGAGTAGGACAAGGTCAAGGAGGGTTATAAAATATTTGTAAATATAAATCTAAGCACTAAATCATACACAATCACCACCCAAGAAACAATTGCTGCAATTAAAGTGTATAGACCAGCTACTCTAGTAATCACAATATTTATTATGAAATAGCTCAACCTTGTTAAGATTGGAGACAGATCATTTGTGTAGGTCCTTCCTGCTTTCCTACCTCCCTTACTTCTCTTTTTTTCAACCCATTTGACTGACTGACTCCCCCAATTTTCAGAAATCTCCCCATTTACCCCCCATATTAAAATGGAATTTCCTTTTCTATGAGACATTTCTTATTGGTTCTCCCCTTCTATGTGCGATATATATATATATATATATATATATATATATATATATATATATATATATATATATATATATATATATATATATATATATATATATATATATATATATATATATATATATATATATATATATATTTATATATATATATATATATATGTGTGTTGTTGTTTTGCCTGTTTCCACCGTGGGAGGAGTTTTCCAGTGGCTGCTCTATGGCTGAGGGCACATTTTTCCACAGGTGCGTCTAATCATGCACTGTATAAGAGGAGCTGGCTGCCAGTGCTTCAGTGCCTGATTGTTAACCTAGCCTGCGGTAACATCCAGCTCCTAGTGACGTGTCTGTGTTATGCTAAACTTTTCCTTGTGCCCTGAGTAATTGTGCTTATATGTTTCCAAGGGAACCTGAGAGACTCACCAAGAACCTCGTCACGAGTAAGACCACCAAATTCATCTCTGTGCAATATCGTCTCCACTTAAGAAACTCTGGCTCGCAGCCACTCCTCCGACTACGCTCCATACAGCTGGTCTCCCTCAGATGCTCTCAGACCTCCATTTCTCTCACTGCGCTTACCTGAATCACCACAGTCACATTTTGCCTGCCTTCACAACCCCAGATTCCACTCACCTCCTCCTGGCCTCACGCCTTTCCATCTACAAGTAAGCCATCTTCTGATCAGTGCAATCTGCTGCGTTTCCCATCACTAACTCTGTGTTTCCACCCAGCTCCCGGGTCCTCATGAGCAGTTCCTTTCAAGCAGTTTCGGGGATTCCAGTCTTCTGAACATTATCATTTGTAAAATAAATATATATATATATATAGAGAGAGAATCTTCAATTTTTTTTCTTTTTTCTTCATTCCTTTCTTACTTGTTTCTTGCATTTACTTATTTTCTTCCTTCAATTCTTCCTCATGTAAAACCTCAAGTACCCTTCTGTTGCAGTATCCTTGTGTCATAGCTCCCTTTGTATCTCCCTTGACTCTATTTTTTTGTCCTACCTGACTTCTTTTTATTCTCTCTTTTGTGTAAGAACCACCCTCTGTAGAAGAAAATAAATGTACAGAAAACCTGAATGTTTTATAATTTGAACTAACCCTAACACACTGAGAGGCCCGGACAGCTCTTTTTCCTTATGAACCTGGAAAGGCCTGGAAGTTCCGTGTGAAAGATATAAAGAAACCCGTTACTGTTTTTATTTTTTATATGAAACCCACAATCCCCCCCCCAAAAAAAAAATAAATAAATAAAAATAATAATAGGACGGCATTATGCTGCAAACTTGTGTAAAGTCAGAGAAATCTGGAGCTGATTTTATTGACAAATTTTTAATAATCGTAACTTAAGCCTTGATGCACTACTTAATATTAGTTTCCGCGAATATTACAATGTTAACGAATGCAGTATTTTATACATATTGAATTGTTGTTTTGCTATTGAAGCATTTGCTATGCTGACACACACATCCACACATTAGTTCCACAGTTCGATCTACGGGGAATTCAGTGACAGAACTCTTCTGGTGGGTCAGAATGGTTTCTTGAAGGGAGGAAAAAAACTGCCATGCACCAAGCTTCAATTTTGTGCCCACATTACCACGGGGACAACACTAGAAATACTAAACAAGGACAAGAGCAAATGCCTGGATTGCAGTAAAAGCCAAGACAGTCTTGCATAGATGGTGGTAAAAGTCCAGGCTTTGCTGGAGGTATTGTTTATTAATTCATGACTGCATATGATTGGATACAAGAAACAACCTTTTTCCATAACCCTGTAGATGAGCGTGTTTACAGTCAATACAGAAAGTCCAAGTGCAACGTTTTTGTGATGGTGTTAACATAAACTTCAGTCAAGGCAAAACAAGAAATGCATATAGTTGTAGACAATCAGTGAATAATGACTTTTGACTTTTAATTTACACTATTATTTAGAACTATAAATTGTAGAGCAAACAGAATTGCAAACAACTTTTTTGTTCCCAAGATTACTACTCAAACTGACTTAATGTTAAACTCTGTTACAAGACTGAAGAAATGTATAAGCTACTTTGAAAATGTTTGTATGAAACATTAACTTTAATAAACATAATAACTAAAATGATTATTCAATTACTAATCAGATAAAAACGATCCCAACCAATATGGTAAAAAACTATTTTATCCAAGTTATATTTTCCTTGGCAGCAGAAGTAGCAAAAAGCATTTGAACAATAGTTTTATTTCTCCAAGACTAGAGGATTGGGGCATGAACATCATACTTAGGTCATGCCACAGCATCTTCATGAATCTTTAGTCTGGATTTTGTCTAGGTCACTTCAAAACCTCCACATTGTTTTTGCCCATTAAGATAAACCTGCTACTGTGCTGTTGCATAACCCAAGTCTGCATTGTCGCTGAGGGAAAAAAAAATCACCTGATTTGCAAATTCCTGTTTCTTCCATCTTGTTTTGAAGTTTATTTCAATTCATTAGTATTTTGCTGATTAGTCTGAGTAAACTAGTGTAATGTGAAATGATATTGTCTTTTTTTATTATTTACTATAATAATGGGATGAGTTAGCAATAACTGAATGATTTCTTTTGTTTTTGAAATCACACAGAGATCCTTTACACTGACCCTTAAACTGTACACTGATATGTAAATCATTATGCAACTTAAGGTGAACTGCCTTGTCCATCAATGCATTAACATGATTCAGCTGGAATTGTATTTAGTGATTGCAATACCCACTGTGCCACAGTCGCCCTAGAATGAGATTGAATTTACCAAATCACACAAAACAAGCCAAAACCCCTAATTAATACATTTAAAAAAGAAAGCATAAAATTTTTTGCACCGTATGTTATTCTATTGCTACAATTTATTTAACGATGACTACATTTTCTATTTCTCATTAGTTTACAAACACAAATCAAGAATCAGTTTATTTATACAGCACCCATTTATAACACATGTCTTCTCAAGGCACTTTACAAGAAAATCAATTCAAATCATAGATACATCATTACAAATCCATTAAGAAAGTTTCCAATCTAAGGGAAACCCAGTCATTAGTCATTGACTTGCAGCAGTATATACTCTGGAATCAGCACCCCAAAAATATGTCTTGTGTTGTCATTGTCATAAAAGCAATCCCTCATACTGAGCAAATACATATGAAGTTCACTAAAAAAACTCAGCATATCTTTGTAAATTGTGTCCCAAATTTAATATTGTTAGTGTGACCTTACATGTGTTATACACTACCTTAGAGGATTTGATATACTGCTTTGCTTCACTGGCAGTCATAAAAATGATAAGAAGTATTGAATTGCACACAACAGTTTTATTTAATTTTAAAAATAGTGATTTCAAATCCTGATATCTGTTATTGGTGTACTTATTGGTGTACTATTTGTGAGTCAGCCAGTCACAGCACCTGCACACTCTGTGTTGCTGATATTTCCTTTTTTAAGCACTCTTTGCAATGTTTTTTTTTCTCCAATATCTGTCACATATATACCCACACAGATGTCAGTGTCGGCAAGAAAGCTGTGTATATTGAGGCAAAGTGCAACATTTCTAAGGCAAAAACTTTTCCTGTCAGACTTTTTGGCATGCAATTTACTGTAATCACCCTGCAACATGTTATCAGACCATTATTACCAACAAATCGTTTTAAAAAACATGGATAAACAAGGTTTTCTTAGCTTTGCACTTTAGCAAACATTTCATCATTGGGTTGTTGTTTACAGGAGCAAGGTGTGAGATCACGCGAGATTGTACCTGTGTGTGTCAATTCAGAAAGCCTAGAAATAAGCCATGTTATGTCAAGTCGTTTTAGTGATTTTCATTGCTGAGTTAATCACATGTTGGAGAATAGCTCTTCTATAGAAACAGATTTAAAAAAAATCCTCTTAAGGTAAAAAGAAAAGAAATGCTGCGGCATTCAGACGCACGGACGTTCAGGGGGGTTGGGGTAGGGTTGGAGATTTGAGCACCTGCCCCTTTGCCCCTAAATGCCCAAAGTGCCCTTTTGGGATTTTTGTGTGTGTGTATGTATAGCCAAAATAATAATTTAGATCTACCATGGCCGGCAGATCCACACAACGTGCCTTATCCTATCTCCCCTCACTGTCCTTCCATGCCCATACATCCATGCTGCTAATAGCTAAGGCAAGGCAAGGCAAGTTTATTTGTATAGCACATTTTCGTGTACAAGACAATTCAAAGTGCTTTACATAGGAAAAAATAGCAGAAAATTAAAGAAAATGAAAATAAAGAAAAATGAATCATTACAATGAAGAAAATTAAACACTAAAATCAACTTTGAATTTAAAAATAAATACTAAGTAAAATAATCTCAGTTGCTATATGCACAGTAAAATAAGGCTGTTTCAGCCTGGATTTAAACAATGGCCGAGTTGAAACCAGTCTCACCTCTTCAGGAAGACTGTTCCAGATTTTAGGAGCATAAAACTGGAATGAAACCTCCCCTTGTTTGGTCCTGACTCTGGGAATCAGCATGAGGCCACTACCTGAGGTTCTCAGATTCCTGGCTGGTTCGTATGGCTCTAACATGTCAGATATGTACTTGGGGGCTAAACAATGAAGAGATTTGTATACAAGCAAGGCTGTTTTAAAGTCTATTCGTTGACTGACAGGAAGCCAGTGCAGAGACTTAAGCACTGCACTAATGTGGTCATATTTCCTGGTTTTGGTCTGAACTTAAGCAGCAGCATTCTGGATGTTCTGAAGCTGTCTTAATGCCCGTTTAGAAAGCCCAGTGAGCAGGCCTTTACAGTAGTCTAACCTGCTAGAGATGAAAGCATGGATAAGTCTTTCTAGGTCTGGTTTAGAGACTATTCCTCTGATTCTGGCAATGTTTTTAAGATGGTAAAAGGCTGCTGATGTTTCTGATTTAATGTGGCTGTTGAAGTTCAGGTCCAGTATTACCCCAAGATTTTTGACCTGATGTTTAGGTTCCAGAGAGCACGTCAGAAGGTAACTGATGACACTTCCTATTTGTTTCTGTGGGGCACAGACAAAGATTTCAGTTTTGTCTGAGTTTAACTGGAGGAAGTTGTTCTGCATCCACAGACTGATCTATTCAATACAGTGACACAATAAATCAAAAGGCCCATGTTCTCCTGCTGTCAGCGACACATAGATCTGAGTGTAGTCAGCATAGTTGTGGTAGGACACATCATGGCTGCGTATTAGCTGGCCCAGTGGAAGCATGTACAGATTGAATAAAAGGGGTCCCAGGATCGACCCCTTGGGAACCCCACAGGTCACACCCATTCGGTCGGAGACGAAGTTCCCAATTTGAAAAAGGTAATATCTGTCCTCAAGGTAAGACTAATAGCTAAGCTGCTCCAGAGGCCACTAGAGTCCCGATTCCACAAAAAGTAAACCTCTGGTCCGGTGAGGAGGTTCTGCAGCAGTATTAGTTTGTGCACGGCATTTTCTCATCCAAATTTGCACACACACCTGTCACAGTTTATAGCTGCTAGCCAGACGCAAAGAAAATGGGTGTGCGCATAGGAAGCTGCGCTGGAGAAGCGATCACGGTAAAATAATTTATATTCATCATTTTCTATATATAAAACTATGTCTTTTCATGCACAATATGATTGTGTCAGCGATTAGTTTCAGCCGGTCCTTTTGTAATAATTTCATGACAGGCTGAAAAAAAAAGCCACTTTATGCATCCCCCAGAAAATAACAAAGCTGAAGTTGGCTTCGAATCTGTAAATGACTAAAGGGCAATTCTACTTAATTTTTTGCCAGCTTCAGCACTTTTAATCTGGTCTAGATAAAAATCAAACAAAAAAATAAATAAATAAAAAATAACTACAGAACACAGACAGTTCAAACCTAGAATAGATTATTCTAATCCAGTTTTAGAATATTTGAGACAAGGTTTCTGATTTGTGAAACTTAACTAAAGATTCCATTTCAGCACTTTTTCAATATCTGCATCTCATTAGAACTGCCCCAGCTTCAAAATATAACAAAATATAGACACTTCAAACCTGGACCGGATTATTCTAAAACTACTTTAGAGTAATCTAGTCTAGGTTTGAAGTGTCCACGTTATGTAGTGTGTATCTACAGCAGATTAAAAGTACCGAAGGTAGCAAAAAATTATGTTAGTCATTTCTTGAATCGAAAGCTAACTTCTGCTTCATCAGGAACTAGTTGCATCCGTGCTGCTCGGCAGTTAACCACACGCACAGCGTGCTATGGGGAAACAGAACATCCGTAAATTTTTCTATTTTAATTTGATTTTTGGTTGTTACTCTTTGTTTATCTCTCCATGAGAAAAGTGCATTAGATAGATATGATTTATTATTATTATTATTATTTTTTCCTATTTTATTTCACTAAAGCTATGCAATATACATATTCATGGTTTCAGGCTATTGAAGCACAAAGACAACAATAATAGAAGAATTTAAGTTTTGATTTTCTAAACCTCTCATTTATTTACGCAAAAATTAAATACGCCTATATAGGCTAATATGCATACAAATTATATGACTTTTAGACCCTTGCTGCCATGTACAAAGTCAATAGTCATACTAAATAAATGCACAAAAAAATTTAAATAAGTAATTGTTCTAACATTTAATTAAGTTTTACTTCATAGCACCAGGGATAAGAGAAGAGAAGGTTCCTAAACTGATTAATAAATAGGTTCTTCCTTGTTTTCCAATTCAAATGAATAGTTTTCTTTGCAATACATAGGGTAGTGAGTACTATAGGTAATATATTAATTTCTATGCAATAAACATTAGATTTAAACCACACTGAGAGATCCTGACAAACCTTAATCCAGAATGCTTGAACTGGTGGACAAAAGCATAGAGCATGCATATCATCAGGTGTGTTAAGACCCATCTTGATCATCCTTTGTCCTGTGTAATGCATTCTGTGAAGAATCTTATATTGTATATATTGTAAAGTTGGGTTTGTTCGGATTCTAAAGGTGTTACAGCATATTTGCAACCAAAAATTTTGATTCTAAAGATAAGTCCGTATCCAGTTTTAAAGATGGTAAAGAATCTGAATTATCTATCTTGGATAACAGTTTATAGATTTTTGAGAGGTATTTTGGGGAGCAGATGTTTAAGAATTTTGCTACCCTGCAAGGGAGTTCTCTAGTTGCTTAGCAATGTATTTATTATTAATTATTACCTTTAGTTGTTGGTCTTCTAAGAATCTGTTGCTATTTATTCCATATTGTGTTATAAGTGTATGAAACTAAATAAGTTTACCATGTTGAGCTATGTGCTCCAGAGTCTTTGATGCTTTGTTTTAAAGTTTAGCATTTTTTTGTTTTGCAGGATGTCAGGGTTGTTCCAAATGGGTGTTAATTTACATGGAAAGAGTGAGGATTTGGTTATTTTAAGAAACTCCCGCAGGCTGTCAGAGGGGAGCTGATGATGATGCTTTTAAAACATTTTACGATGTTTAATGCTCGGGCTAATAAATAGTAAATCACAGATTTCCAGATTATCACAGAATGTTTGTTCTATATGCATCCATTCTTCATCTTGTGGGTTACTTTTAAACCAATGTGAGATGTATTGCAATCTAAAATAGTGCTGAAAGTTTGGTAATTCTGAACCAACACAATCATTAACTTTTTGTGGAGTTTTAAAGCTGATTCTTGGTGGTTTGTTTTCAATACAAATGTGGAGATATAGGAGTCTAGTGACTTGAACCAAGCAGTGGATGGCCCTGTGGGAATCTTGAAAATAGGTAATTTAGTTTAGGAAGGACCATCATCTTTATGGTGGCTACTCTGCCCATAGGCAGGGGATTCTACTTTCTAAGACTGTGTTCTATCCGTTTTAAAAGCTGGATGTGATTTAGTTTTGTCAGCTCTGAAAGCCTGGGGGAGATGTTTATTCCCAGGTATCTAATGTTTCCTGACTTCAGCGTATTAGTTAATATATACTGAGGACTGCAATTAACTTTTAACCAATTAATTGAGTAATCAGAAAGTGCTGAGAATTTTTTCAAACGTGCAATAGTTTTAGTCAGAGAGACCTGTGGATTCTGGAGAAAAAGTATTACATCATCCGCATCTCATGTTCAATATGTTGGGACTGAATGCCTTTTATATCTCTGCTTTCTCTGATGGCAGCTGCTAGGGGTTCAATAAATAGTACAAAAAGTCGCGAGGGAAAGTGAACACCCTTATCTGGTGCCTTTCTGCAGACAAAATGGTGGAAAATTTTGATCATTGGTCTGTACACAAGCATTTGGAGAGGAGAGCTATACATAATTGTCATCCAGTTTATAAATTATGAACCAAACCAAAATTTGTCTTATACTGCAAACAGGAATTTCCATTTTACATGATCAAATTAATTTTCTGCATCTAATGAAACAATTATGGATTCCAGGTTATTGATAGTAGAATAGTCTAATAATATAATATACATTAGCTTGCGCATATTACTGTAAGAGTGTACAGTGAACTCTCATTTTTCGCGGGGGTTACACTCGAAAAAGAACCCAAGATAGGCAAAATCCGTGAAGTAGTAAACTTTTTTACAATTATTATACAATAAAATACTCCATAATACATAAAAAACCAAAGAACAAAACCTTTTTACAGGCCCAAGCATTTGTTTAACAAATAAAAGTACTGTACAAATGTTTTTTTTTTTTTTTGACAATTAACTACTGTACTGTAAAATAATAATTTTCAGAAAGGCTTCAAATTGCGGAGATCAGCATCACCTCACCAAGACCTGACACACTGGATTAGAACGGGAGAAAATGAAAAATTATAATGAAAAAAATTATAATAAAAAAAGTACAGTAGGACATATAGTGACTCGTGTAGTTCACTGCCCTTCTGACTGAGCTCTGCTCTGTAGCGTTTTTTTTTCTTTTAAAGTGCAGGTGTGTTTTTTCGAGAGAAGACTTAGTTATCGGTAGATGCAAGAGAATTTTCTAACTTAAATTTTTTTGTTTTACGTACGTGCACATATTAAACCCCAACGTTATTGACAAGCAGGTAGAGAAGAAGCAGAATGCAGAACACAATGCACAATGCAAATACGTGTAGCAGTGAGACCGTGAGAGGTGAACTGCGTTATAGCGAGGGTTCACTAAATTTCCTTTATGAAGCCCAGATCATGGGTAACAGATCCTGTTGAGTCTCTGATAGATGTTATAGTTACTTTCTCTTTATTCATTTTTAATTGGTTTGCTAGGAATTTTCCAGATTTGTTGCCAAGTTCAAAATTCTCCAAACAAAGTCTTGGCACCATAAACTGTGTTTTCTTATCTAATATTTCATTCATTTCCAATTTGGCTTCCCTTATTTTGTTTAATATATGTTCTTCTTGAGAGGTTCTTTTAATTATAACTTTAATGATATGTTCTAATTCTATAATTCTTAAATTCTTTTCCGGCTTCCCAGAGAGTGCAGGCTGATATAACAGGCTCATCATTGCTTTCCAAATACATAGACAATTCTTTTCTAAAGAAATTAGTAAATTCAGGGTCTTTAAGTAATGATATATTAAATCTCCAATTCCTTGAAGGTGGTTTGATTTTCTTATTCATCAGAGTGATGCACACTGGCGCATGATCACTGACAGTGATGGGATAGATTCGGCTTTCTGAAATATCCCTCAGTAGAGTGCTGCTAACTAGGAAATAATCTAATCTTGAGTATGTTAATTAAAATGGCTACGCCTCTTTGTCTGGAGTTGTATCCACCTGCAAATTCATGAGGGAACTGGGCTGTGGACAGAACATTAGCGGTTGTGTTTGGTAAATGACTCTCCTGTAGTAAATCAACATCAGCCTGTAGATCCTTTCACCAATTGTGGATTTTTAATCTCTTCTCACTTGTCCCAGCTCCACACACATTCCATTTAACAAACCTTAACCCAGACATGCTCATATTAGTACCATGCGTGTTGGATGCTTATTGAAAAAAACATGTGCGTCGTTGTGCGCGCATACATGCGCAACCCAGGGTACGTGTGCCTCCCCTGTTAGTTTCATTTTTATGTGTAAAAATACATAGATGTAAGAATGTGTAAATATACCTAAGTGTGACTATGCGCGCCGCTCCAGTGTGGTGCCGGCTATGCGCGTGTCTGTGTCATTCCTCCGCTGTGAGCAACAGTGTGTGATCGCATGTATATAAACAATATGCCAATCTACTATAATGTTAACGGAGCTAGTTGCGGAAAAACTGTGGAAGAAAGTGTGAAGAGAAAAAAGAAGAGACGGGAAATACATAAACAAAAAAATCAGAATCACAATCAGAATCAGACTTTATTGGCCAAGTATGCTCACACTTACAAGGAATTTGTTTTTGGTTACAGTAGCTCACAGTGCACGATAACTGACATTACAAAAGTAACAAACACACCCAACCTAGCTATCCTCCTACACACACACGCACAATGACATACACGCACACACACACACACACACGCACA
>JAVLVB010000228.1:696849-707521 GCA_032876305.1 Orestias chungarensis | reverse complement strand
AACAAAAGCAGCACAGAAAAAAGAAGAGTGAGAGAACGTCCTAGATATGGATGTCTGTGTGTAGTAGACTGTATCCAGAATGCAGTGCTATAATGTTCAGGTGTTCATGTGTGCGATGGCGTATGGGAAGAATGTTCTCTGTAGTCTGGAGGTCTTGATCCTCAACGGGCTGAAAGGCCGACCTGAGGGAAGATATTGGAACAGGTGATTTCCAAGGTGTGATGCATTACGGACGATGTTCTGTGCCCGCTTCCTGGTTCTGGCCATGTGCAGGTCCGGTAGGCAGGGTAACTTCACGCAGATGGTCCTCTCTGTAGACCTGATGATACGCTGCAGTCTGCGGGTGTCTTGTTTTGGGGCTGAACTGCCCCACACTGTGATGGATGTGGTGAGGAAAGATTCTATGGTGGCGATGTAGAACTGCACAATCAGCTCCTTGGGCAGGTTGAACATCCTCAGCTGACGCACGGAGTACAGACTCTGCTGACGTCTCTTGATGATGGTGCTGATGTTGCAGTCCCATTTCAGGTCCTTGGAGATTATTTTGCCCAGGAACTTCTAGGAGTCCACAGCCGTTACAGTACTGTTGAGGATGGTGAGTGCTGTAAGGGTTGGAGGGCTTCTCCTGAAGTCCACTCTCATCTCCACTGTCTTGGCTGTGTTCAGCTCCAGGTTGTTGTGGTCACTCCAGAGGACCACGTGCTCCACAACCCGTCTGTAGGCAGAAAACCTCTGGATTTTAACTGAGGGGTCCATGGAGGTACACTCATTTGTGTAGAGTGAGAAGAGCAGCGAGGAGAGAACACAGCCCTGTGGAGCTCCTGTACTGATGGTCCTGGATCTTTCCTAGCCTCACCTGCTGCTCTCTGCCAGTGAGTAAATTTAAGATCCACCCGCAGGTGGAGTCTGGCACACTGAGGTGGGTCCAGGGATGATTGTGTTGAAGGCAGAGCTGAAGTCCAAGAACAGAACTCTTGCATATGCACTTGGACGGTCGAGGTGCTGGAGGATGTGGTGAAGTCCCATGTTCACTGCATCCTCCACAGACATGAACTGCAGGGGGTCTACTTGGGGGTTGGTGATCTCCTTCAAATGAGTGAGAACCAGCCTCTCGAAGGATTTCATGACCACAGGGGTCAATGCTACAGATCTGTAGTCATTCAGTCCTGAGATGGTTTGCTTTTTGGGGATGGGAATTATATTGGAGCGCTTGAAACACGCCGGTACAACACACTGCTCCAGTGATTTATTGAAGATCTTGGTGAAGACAGGAGCAAGCTGTTCTGCACAGTTCCTCAGGACGGAGGGTGACACCCCATCTGGGCCTGGTGCCTTCCTCACTCTTTCTTTTTTGAAGAGTCGGTGCACGTCTGCTTCACAGATCTTCAGGGCAGGCTGTATGGGTGGCTGAGAGTCAGAAGGGTGTGAAGTGGTGTTTTATTGTTGAGTCGAGCTGGGCTTTTCAAACCTACAGTAAAAGGTGTATAGGTCATCAGCCAGCTGACGACCCCCTATTGTCTGGTCGGTGGGTCATTTGTAGCCTGAGAGGTTGTGTAGACAACTCCAGACGGCTGAAGGTTCGTTTGTGGACATCAGTCTGCTCATAATATTCTATCTGCCGTTTCAGTTTTGAGATGGGCAATGATTTAAACCGTTACTTTATATTTTTCATGAGAACTTTCTTTAACTTGGTATATAAACTGTTTTTACATTAAACATATGAGATGTATGGATGTAGATCACCTGAAGTTAATAGAGCCATGGAGTGACCTGTCTTCTCCGTAGATAGATTGTTCATAAATGGACAACTGTAACGCGACCAGACTGACGGTAACCTCCTTCGATAAACTTCTTCCGAATAGGGAACAGGACTGTCCAGGATCTCTCTCGGAAACTGATTTTTTACGCCTAAGTCCGTTCCTCTCAGCTCCCTGCCGCGACTTTTCACCTGCTCCTTCTTTTTGTAATGCTCAAATTTGGCCACAATGGGTCTCGGACTGCGGCCAAATCCAGTCTCTTTGGACCCAAGTGATGAACTCTATCAAACGTGATGTTGTTTACTATGTCCTCTGGTAATTGTACCTGATTTTGAATAAAGTCCTTAATTACTGACTCCGGGTCCTTTTCAGCCTGCTCAGGGATTCTAGTGAACACCAGGTTGTCCCTCATACTATGGGCTTGCAGATCAAGTATATTTCCTTTAATCTTTTTATTTTCTTCTGAGAGCCAGCTCATTCCCACAGTGAGGGATTTCATCGACATCCAGCGAGAGATGGTTGCGGGAGGGTCTGAACGCAGTGGTGAGCAAATTGTTAACAAGCTTAAAAATTGTTGTTGTGGTCTTGTGGCGGTTGGATTTGGCACTAAATCTACTGGCTAATGGTGACATACGCTTATGCATTAAGCGACGTAATCACGTAGTTTTCCAACCAGCGCCGGTGTGTGGAAAAACAAATCGTTCTTTGTTGGTTCGCGGTTGGGACCAGCCGCGAACCGGCAGTAGCACAAGCAAGGAACCAGCCCTTGGTGAAAAAAGTGTATCTGTGAACTTCTCTAGTCTCAAGCTCCCATGCTGGTCTACACTCCTTCACGCTCTGCTCGATCTGTCCGCTCCAACACCTAAGGAAATGCCATCTGCCCCCGTCTCTGGACAACCACCACCAGATTCCCCAGACAACTTCAGCCCGCTCGCCCCTCCCTGGCTGTTCCTCCACCTGTGCAAAGTCAGACTAAATCTAATCACATTCTCTCCTCGTCAAGACTTCATACTCAACTATCCTGTCGCCTCCCTCCAGTGCTCCAGTGCAGAATCCACATTGCAGAAATGCCGATTCCATCATTCTGCTATATGAGGTCTCTGCCAAGTATTCTCCACTGTCACCTTCACCACTTCTTTGTCAACATCTGGTTTAAAATCCTGTTCAGGCTTACTGGGGGATATTTGTCCCCACACCTGAAAAGTACTCTGGGGAGGCTGGCGGTTGTGGTGGGTTCCTGCTGCAGTGGTCACTGGTCTTTGCTTTTTAACCACAATCCTTTTCCTGATTTTGCAAGAATAGCTTATATTTCAATCGAGTTTAGGACTCACTTCGACTCTTAATAAGCATTTAAAGGACTAATTGGCAATCTTAGACGAGCCTCCCACACTGGATGAGCTAATAGCTTTAGCTGTCAGGAAAGAAATCTGCTGAAAGCATACCCTAGAGCTACTGTTAGCCACGTCCCCGCAGCTGGTCAGCCTCCTTCAACCAGTCCAGATCCTCCTCCCAAGCCATCCTCATCAGTGTCCCAAAGATTTCCGGCACCAGAACCGATTCAGGTCAGGCGAACCAGACCATTTGGCAGAGGAGGATGCAGTCATGTGAGTGTTTTTATTGTGGCAATCCCTCACAACTACATCACAATCTGTCCACTACGCAGGAAGGAGGGCCTTCCCAGGTCTGTCTGTGCCCTAGTGTTCACAGACGGCCCCAGTTCCAGTATCTAGACACCAGTTTTTCACTAATTCTAATAAACATTATTTATCTGATTACCATTCTCCTGAGAGTTTACTTTGTACGTGGGTCAAACAGCTAAAAAGCATCATGACACTTGGCTTGAAAAACTGCTTGGCTGGGTTTCATGAAAATTCAAATTCCAACACTAAATTGTTTGTGTTGCATCATGTTGTATATTATGTGAACAGGTATATGACAGTATAAGATCTTGGTTTTGCAGATGGGATAAAATCATAAAGGAAGTTCAAGAAGCTTGCTATTTTTAAAGATAATGTGTGTATTATACTGTCAGGTCAAAGTTTAAAACATGTTTTTCTAAAGATTACCTACTGCTGTGTTAAAACAGACAAGAAAAGGCACTAAATTAAGTAAATCTTATAATAATAATAATAATAATAATAATAAAAAGAGGAGTAGACCATTGGAATAATATGTTATATAAAGAACAGTACTAAGCAAACAGAATATAATTAAATAAATAAAAAATATTTGTTTTTTATAATTCTCTAATGCAGTTTTTCGAATGAATAGCTAACTAAATTATTCAAACTTTTATGTTAGATTCCAAGAATTAGATACGACATTGGAATCATTTAAAAAAACCAACAGAACAAATAAAACAAACTTACTTAAGCAGAAAATCTGAGAAAAACATAAAAGTAAATTATTGTTACAAAAGAATTATCTTTTGTGTTTTGTTTTAATGTTTTAACTTTACAAAGTCTCAGTTGTTGACTTTTCTTTGGTAGGATTCATTTTCAAAGTATCTTGTGTCTGCTATGTGTCTGCTACTTCTTGGGGATCAGCACACTTTTTCCCTTTGATTGTGGCAACATACAGCAGTGAAGTAGCTTATTTGCTCCTCATCGAAATCCATGCAACTGAGTTTGATTCTACACTGGACAAATTCTCCACATTCTAACAAATCCTCAAACAACAAATGTAATCTATAGTATACATACATTGGCTGAAAGAAAACAAGCAAATGAAAAAAATTATACAAGGTTAGGTTAAAAGCTGGATGTATTGCTACACCAATTATGGTTTGTGATCGTTTGTGATCTGCAAGGGGAAAAAAAGTAATTCATGCAATAGTGAGTCCAACTTTAATTGGATTACACCTACATGCACTACCTCTCATCTCAGACATATGAAAGAACTTCTACATATGTTTTACAGAACTAAGAAACTAACTGCCATGATCCCAATCCCTCTAATTTGCATAGCGCGTTAATCAGCTTCTGACAGGTTTTGGAATAAGAAGACAGTTGCAATCATCCTGTTAGGTCAACCAAAAAGCTTTAACCGCTGCATTTCTCTGACTGACATGCACAGTTACTGTGAGGAAAGAGATAACCTAAGCGTTCTACCCACCAGCCTTCCATCCAACTACCACAAATTCTTAATCCTGTCTGTAAACTCTTTACAATGGGGTGTCCTGACAGCTTATTCCATCCATACTCTTAACCCCTGATTCGAATTGTACGCTGATTTAAAGTGTGAATCATCAGTGGAGGATTCATATGCGGTGAGTCATATGTGCAAAGGCATGCCCCCCACACTTTTCAAAGAATGTGTTGGTGTAAATTGTTTGCAATATATGTGGTAGTTTGAAGAAAATAAAAATGAAAATGTGTTATTTTTGGAGCAAACACCAAAATATCAACATGTTTCTTCTAGGTAGACCAAATAAAAGTTTGTTTTAAGGTTTGGGAAAAATCAAGATGTTATTATTTTCCTAATTGCAAATTATATTTCCAGAATTTACATTTTCTGTATTTGAATAAAGAGACTGCATTCAAATACAACCAAAAAAGCCTAACAGCCTTAGTAAATATACTTAACTAAAGAAAGAGTTTTGCATTCAGCAGCCCATGGATACTGATACTGAGTTATATTCTCACTAAAACCTTTTCAGGAGAATTAAGCCAGTAAAATTATAATTTGGAACATTTCTGTTTACTTACTTTTTGCATCCATGGAGCCTCTTTTCAACTACTCTAAGCTTTTTGCATTTAGTTTATGTATTAATCTGAGCTTTTCAGATACTAACCTAGCGCACAGTTGCACAGTATCAGGATCTATAGCCAGTGATTACCTAAAAATCCAATGGCTCAACAAAAAAGATTATTTATAAAAGTCTATTAAAAGAATCAATCAGAACTAATGTAACAGCCGCCCCAACATTGCTGCCACCATAGGTGATCCACGTCTGTTACACAATAGTATCTCCAAATTCAAAGTTGGTCCAGATGCCAAAAAAGAAAAAAAAAAGTAAAACTTTTCACTTTCTTTACAAATGCATCCATTGTTTTAAATATTTCAGTATTTTTTATTTATTGAGGAAGTCTAATTCGGTCCAAACTGGGAACAAGTCATATAACTTAGAAATGATAGGATGTAGTTCTCAACTTGATCATCCTGAGCAGATATTTTTCTCTTTTATGCATAAATGCGTTTTTGTCTACATGTTAGTTTCCTCTGTCAACACAACAGGTCAGCTTCATAACCAAATATCATTAGTCACAAGTTGCAAAGACAACAAAAACCACACGGCTCTGAATAAAACAGTTGGAGATAAGATTACCTAAATGTTTATTACTTTCTGCTATAGATGCAATGCCAGAGATGCTTATCCTTTCATACTATTTGCTTTTTAAATATAAGTTAACATAAAAATACACCTTCTTCAGACAGACAGACATTATTCTAAAAGAATTTCTCGAAAATTTCAAAAATTCTGGAATTGGATTTAACTATATTCTAGGTTTAGAGAAGTATGGACAAATTAAATATAGTAAAAGATTTGAACTTTCACACATTATTCCATCCATCTGTCGATCCATCCGTACACATATAGTACGTCCGCTTAGAGATAAGGCGATATAATTAAATCAGCTGCCTCTTTTAGGTATTCAGATGAACTGAAAAATCTCCCTCCCTTCTCCCAATCTCTCATCATAGGCTGCTGCAGCTCCTCCTCCTCCTTCTACCTTGTTTTTTTCTGGATCAGCTGCCTTCTCCTCTGTGTCTCTTTTTCCCCCACTTGCCTGTCTCCATCCTTCTTTTTCTTCTCCCGCTCAATCTTTCAGCCTGGATACACCCTCGCTGCGTGTTCTTTGCATGAACCGCATGTGTCAGAGTGTGTACACGTGTGGCTTCACCGCTGACGGGAAACGAATGTGGACTGGATATCAGATCCCCATCCTTATGCATACTTATCACTTTTCCTAACACCACTGCAACATCGTTCCATTTAAGAAATCTCATTTTTCTCCTCTTGGGGCAGCATCTAGATGACATTTTCAATGCTTCCTCCAGCATATTGGATTTAATGAGCAACCCATGTGAATGGGAACAACCAATCTTTGGATTTTCTTCATTACAGCATTGGGTAAGCTTTTCTCTTCTCCCTTTCTCTGCCTGCTTCTCTTGCACCTCCTTCCCAATTCACTTGTCATAACAAATAGACAAGTGAACAAAGAACACACTATCATATGGAGGGGAGCAGTAAAATTAAGCTGAGCCGACGATTTGAAGTGGGACACAGATGAGGGGAGGACTGTACATCTTGGCTGGATTTGGAATGAAACGAGTCAGGTACAGAGTAGGGAGCGCTGTGCATGTTGCCAGAAGCTTGGTGATTTGCACATTGATTTGGTGATATTGTCAGCTTCCATTCCAGAAAACTTTGCAATCCTCTACTTGGAACAGTTTTGGCTTTTTAAGCGTGGGAGCTGCTTTGTCATAATTATTGCACAGAGCCAGATAGGTGGGTGTGCAGGAGCGAAATCCGCCAGGGTGTAGGTGATTTTTCCATTCCTACAAAACATGTAGTCTTTTTCTGCACAATGTATACAATAAATGCCACAAAGTTGGACCTTAATCCTATTGTTTGTTGCTTACTTCCTGTTATGGCAGCCATTTTTGGAGAAGCAATATTGCAATGAAATGGAATGTCGAATCCTAGTTATAATTATTTCCCTAGAAAACACCCTCAACTATACTATCCATTACAAAGCGCTTGTTTCCTTCTTTTCCTATTTGCTTTTAACTTTAAATAAATTTTTTTCTTAAACAAAGAATGTTTCCTTCCTTATTATTTCCTTGTACTAGCCAAGCAAAATTGATGGTATTTGTGGTTATTTTATCTTTGCAGCTGTCTTTATTAGTCACTGTTCATCTTCCTCTCTTGTATGTATGAGCTCTGCAAGCAGAAAATGGCTTGTTAGGATGAAAAAATCTGAGATCTTAGTTTCTGAGAGTGGCGATGGAAGCAAGAGAACAAAAAGATCAAGAGTTTTGGAATGACAGATTGTCAGGAGACAAGAGAAGACAGCAGAGAGGGGAAGTGAGTGAGAAGACAAGGAGACTGTGTGTGTGTGTGTGTGTGTGCGTGCGTGCGTGCGTGCGTGCGTGCGTGCGTGTGTGTGTGTGTGTGTGTGTGTGTGTGTGTGTGTGTGTGTGTGTCAGTGTATGTTGTAATACAGCTCAGTAAGAGCTTTTTAGATGACCAAACCTATTCTGATGGCTGGGCTTTTGGCAGCTGGGGGTCAGTTTACACACACCGCACATCCAGGTTTCCTATGAGGGGGGGGTTGTATATATCACCAGGGACCTTCACCTCACGCTTAGCTGGCTGCATTTCCTGCAAAGTATATCAATATTTATCATATTTTCCATTTCAAAAGAGAAAACTGTGATAACGCTAGGAGATGGGAAAATAATGAAAGATAAATCAAATTACCCCACCTCGGATGGACCTTCTGCTGCTGTTTCATTTAGGATTCCTTTCTAGCACTTAGCCAATTTTCGCTTGATCCTGCTGCATATTAAAATACAGGTGCAGCACGGGGACCCGTGTTCTCGCTGGTTTTAGTGAAGAGCTGGAATTAAATTCGCAATATTACAAGAAAGATACTGTGTAACAGCACGGCAGGCACTGAAGACAACATATCTGTTAGTTATAAATACCACCTGAAATATGACTACAACAAATAATATAGATTTATTGGTTTTGAAATGAAGAACCACGGCCTGTTATTACACAAAGCTTTATTTGCATTTTATTTTACAAGCACCAATCATTCAGGCAAATTTCCCTCGAAATCAGGAGGCAGACTACACCCTTAACCGGCAGAAGTGAGGCCTGCACAGGTTTTCTGGCTATTTGAATTATTCAAATTGGAAAACTGTCATTTAGTTAATTTAAATTCAGTTTTTTTATGTTGTGTAGATTGATAACCTTTTGCATCTCAAAGCACTTTATAAGAAAAATAATTTCTATCCAGTCATAACAAATTCCAGGGGATCCTAGTTTTCAAACAGTGCTCATATTCACTTTATTATTAGAATTAGTTTAAAAAGTTTTCATTCCAAGGAAACCCAGCAGATGGGATCGAGTCATTGACTTGCAGTATTCACTCCTCCTTAACCAGCATGTCGAGACAGTAAAAGACAACAATCCCTCACACTGAGCAAGAAGTTGGCGACAGTAGAAAGGACATACTTAACTTTACCACTTTAGCCTCCAGCACAACTTGGCTCAGTAGGAGCGACAATCTGCCATGACTGACTGTGGGCTTGAGAAGACAGAAAACACAAAAGGAGTCAGAGGAAGTGATGTAGATGTACTTTTTGAGTTAAACTAGTAAAAAGTTAATATCAGGAGAAAGGGAATGTTGACTTCCTGGCACCAATACCTCACATATATGTTCCCCTTCCGAAAGGTGTCACAGATAAAAAAAATGCTTCTATCAAGGAAAAAAATATCAAAAGATGATGGGAAGTTAGCAGTTGAAATAACAGCGATTAATGAAAATTGTATAGTTGAAGAAGAATGTAGCAGAGTGATGAAAACTTGTGAGATTGTCCTTTAGCAGTGTAACCCTACAGCAGCTTAACTATAGAGATAGCTGATAAGAAACCGATCTTTTAAAATGAGACATGAGAAAAGCCTGAGGGACTAAAACTGGGACTCGGTTCTGCTTTCTGCATAAAATAAAAAGACACATCAAATGTGATATTTTTTAGCAATTGTACAACATAACATGGTCATTTTTTCCAATTTGTTTTGGTTTTATTGTTTCACTACAGTAAAACCTGACCTGCCAAAAAAAGCCTATTATTGACAGAAAGCCTCTTCATGCAAATGTATATGGCGACATCACTTAAGAGAAAAGGCAAGTGATCATATCAGAATTCTTTTATATTTGTATATTAGAGTTTTAAGACTTTTATTTATCTTATTTACTTGGCAATTATGTCTCATATTCTGGCTGGTCAAATGTGAAATGAGCAAGAGGGTAAAAGACATTAATCTGAGCTTCTAAGGTTGGCAATCAAACCCCTGAGAGCTGCGTCAAGGACTAAAAACAACCCAGTAGAGCCTCATACTGGCAGTATTTGTGTACTTTAAATCAAATTCCTCCTTGAGAGCTGATTATTTAAATATGGTGGCACAGTTGGTACCTATCAGCAATCCAAAAGTTACCCCCTGTTACATTTAAATTTTCTCCTGGGCTAATTTTCTACTTAGCCCAGGACATATGGGCTACTTTTGTGAATGTGTGAACATCAGTGAGTCTTAATGAGTGAATGCTCCCGTGTAATTCACCTTCAGGGGTCAATATGACTAGACAAGCACCATATGAAGTCTTTTTACTACTCTGTGTGGCAGGAGCCAAATGTTTAGGCTAGGCAGCGGAACACTGCCTGAATATAAAAAACAACTGGAAACAATAAAATATAATAAGCTGAGGATCAGGGAAGACTTCAGTGAAACTCCTAGGCTTCAAAATCAATTTAGAAAACTTTTGAAAAGTTGACTAGGATTTCCTTTTTTTATTTTCCCTTCTACCTTAATAAGCCCTCCAAATCTCACTGCTGAGAACTTTCACCACAACATGATGCTGCCACCATCATGTTTTACAGGGGGAATAGTGTGTTTGTGATTATGTGCAGCATTTTATATGTCTTTTTTCTTTTTATCCTATAATCACTTGAGACACAATCACTAGACTATAGGTGATCTCTTTTCAAGTCGTAGACTGACTACTAGCATCCACTGGCTGGACTACTGTTGAATCAGGTCATTGATTTGAAAGGGAATGGATATTTATGCAAACACTTTAGCTAGATGTAATTTACTTGTATGATTATATTTTCAGTCTGAC
>JAVLVB010000228.1:664980-696749 GCA_032876305.1 Orestias chungarensis | reverse complement strand
CATGGTATGTATCAAAAATAGTAATTAGTTGGCATAAATTACACAATTACTTGTATGATCAGTAAAATATCAACCAGATACTGTTATACCCTTAACACCTTAAATTCTATTTTTCAAAAAATTTTACAGCTCACCATCGTTCTTTGTCATTTTTTAAGACATGTAACCCTTTTTTCAAGTCCAAATTCACACACACCATGTTGAAATAGCTGGAGTAATTTTTCTCCTCTTCAGCTGTGGTGAAAGGTATGCCATGAAGCAGCTGACTTGCATCCAAGAGTGACTCACGCAGACCATGGATGCCCCTCCTTCCACAGGGAAGAAGCACTGATACCACCCATCACCAAATGAGAAATGAACAACTCAATTTTTTCCCCGCTCAACTTGTACAGCAGCTATTCTCATGGTCATTACAGCGAATAATGGTTATTACCGATGTGGCTTCATAATTTAGCATGATGCATGAAATGAAGTTGGCAAATTAGTTACAGCAATTGACAGCTAATGGCGTCCGTAGTGGCGTGCAAGTGCTGGAAAGTTCTGGGGATTTGAGCTTCTCATTCAAGTGTGTTTTTTGGCTGGACACAATTGGATGCACAGAAACTCTAAAACAAAAGAGATTCAAACAACTCTTAATTTCAGAGCCTTCATGTGCTTGTCACCTTATAGTTAGAAAACCGGAAAGAAGCTTAATATTTATCTTTCTCATGATGCCCAGATATTTATACATTTTACATTGACGAAAAGAGTGTAAAAATACTTCAGACTAAAGTGTTAAAGATAAGCTTATAATGTGTCTAAATCCTATTCTTTCTCCACTCAGCTATTTTGAGTAAACACTGTTTAGTTCTTCAATTATCTTCCACCCTGCATATTGATTAACAAATAATTCACTTTGCTGATAATGTAAATAGGATGTAATGAGCTCTAACAATGTTAAGACTATTTAAATCTATTTTTCATCAAAGCAACACCCGACATGGAGGGCCTTGGAAAATAATTCAACCTTCAAAATTTGTTTTCATATCAGAATTGGATTCAATTTCGTTAGCCAGGATTATGCAAGGGTGTCTGCCTATTGGACTAAAACTGGGAGCTGATTCCACGTACTAACTAACTAAAAATGGCACAGCCAAGCATGTTTTTAAAGCTAATAGCCACATTTTGACTATCTGCTATTATCAATAAATGCCACTAGTACTGCAAAATTATTTCCGAACCTTTATCGTAACCTTTAAGAAAAAGAGGTTAGAAAAAAAAAGCCAATGCTGTAAGAAGATCGATTTATAACTGGCGGCAAACTGTTTGTAGACTTTCTAAAAAAATCTAAAAAAGGTCAGCAGGTTACCAACTTGCAAATTCTTTCATTCTTACTATGGTGTTTATCAGATCTTTTTTTTTTTTTTTTTTTTTTTTATGACGTTGAAGAAGTCGATGCCATGTTAGAACAATTCACCAACATTGCTTTCTGAGCATTTACCAGTACAGCATACACAATTTGATCACAAACGAGGCCATTTAAAAAAGGTCGAATATATCCCATCTAATATTACATATGTGCAGAACTACAACAGGGTCAGTACAACTATAGTACAGATATAGCAAGCAACGGCAACATCATATAATAACTACTTAATCTCATGCAACTGTATGCCTTTCTCACAAAGGCATTTAAGATACTAAATAGTGACAATAAAACTAATTGTATGATTAGTTTCTGAATAATTTGTTGGACAATCAGTTGTAGAGTGCACATTGTTGAAGTTTTTTTTTTAAAGATCGTTGGTTTATCTCTTAAAGGTATAGGAGAGGAATTTTTCAGTAGAAAAATTTCAATGGAAAATCCCATTGAAAATGACAGCCAATCAAAAACAACCGGTGGTGAAAAATAACTGGCTGTCGATGCGGAAATAAAATTTACGAGATGACGTATATCACCAATGTCCCCACTAACCCGACCCGTACAATGTGCGCTAATGTTTGAATTTGCGCAGTACAGAACTAGTGTCAGACATGTTCGCAATTCTCTAATAAGTCCGATGCGGTACCAGTGGCAGTGGTCCCACAGATGTAAACAGACTTCCTGTGCTGAGGACAATATGAAAATTTGGCACTTACAACTATATTAGCATAGTTTTGCTAATAAACTCTCTAAATCCCAAACAATTGCTCTCACAATGCTTTATGCAGGCATCCGAGTAGAATATAAATATGCAAAAGACTTGCCCGGACTTGAGGCTCCCAATCTCAATAAAATAGATTTCCATATTAAAACCATTAATATAAATAAAAACAACTTCAAGGGGTTTGCAAAACTTTCCAAGGCACTGATGATAAAAACAGTTTTAATAGCCGTGAAAAGTATTTGATCAATATGACGTAGGTTTAAAGTGTAGAACCAGACTTTCAACACTTTGACAGTGATAAATAACACACAATGCTCTTAAGTTATGAACGCATGAAAAAATGAAGAATGTGACAGACTTTACGGTTATAGGACTCAAAGCATCCTCCAAAAAGGCCAATGCTATATTTCACAATGTGAACCAAAGCAAAATGGATCTCAGCAGAATTGAATGAGTTGATTATTTCTGCTGTATACAATGTTTTTTTCCTCACCCTGTAAACTACTGATGTCATCTGTTTTTTTAATTGTCTGTTTTTGTAATGTTGTAAACAAAAACAAACAAAAACAACCAAACAAAGATATCAGTAAATGGTAGTGTTTTTAACATTAATGATGACACTATTTTTTCAGTAACTTTAGGCAAAATTGTGAATGTTTTATTATTAACACAAAATTTGGGAAATGTTTTATCTGCTAGAGGTGTTAAAACATTGAGACAGCAAAAACAGTAGTTTAGGTCCTTCTGTTGAAGGTGAGTAAACTTAGTGTGAGTTACCAAAATAAAGGAAGAATTCATGAGACAGAAATCTTATGCTACATCAGTGAGTCAGCAACATCCTCCTGAAAACAATAATAGATTTCTATAGGTTCATATTTAATAATAAATATAAACCCATAGAAGTCGATGTAATCCTGGATTGACTTGTTATCCCAGAGGCCCCGATGTTAAAACGGAACACCAGATTTACCAACAGAATTTAGCTAGTTGAATTTGGTCATCAATTTTTTTTGCTTCGAAATTTAACTTTTAATTTATTTCCTTTGAAATTTTTTAACTTCAGATTTTGACACTTGAAATTCAAAACACTGAATATATAATAGAGAAAAGTAATCTTAAGAAACTGAAGAGTTTATTTCAGATTTAAAAAATTCACATATGTTAATTCAGCGCTTAAAATTGCACAGTTTGATATTCAAACACTTAATATAAATTTCAAAATCTGATGAAACAGATTTACTTCCATACGTCTCTTCCATTACTCTAGCTCTTTTATTCAAGCAGCTGAAAAAAATGTTTGACACTCACTCCTCCCCAAAAAATTCAACACGTGTATAAATCCATGGTTTTTCAAAAGTGAAAAACTGTAAAAGCATAGCACTTTATTTTACTCAAGGGAATAGAACACTTTATTTAAGTCTCAGTCGGCTTGTTACAACCCGAAAGGTTTTTTTTCTTTTACGAATAATTTATTGCATAAAAATAAAAATTAGGTTCTGCGTGGCAAAGTTTTTAATTCCTTGATGAATATTATATCAGATATCGTCTAGACTTCTAACACTTTATGTAGTCAGATACCCAGAACATAAATTTCTTCAGAGAAGCTGATGAGTTCAGCGTATGTCACAGGGTTTAAATGAAGCCAAATTAAGGATGCCGAAAACCTTCACTTCTAGGCCAACAGAGCTGTAAATCCCACTTTGTAGTACATCTTTCCGGCTCCTTTCTGAGTCTGTGTTTGCTTGCTGTGTCGCTTGCACAAAAAACAGATACAGAAATATGCTTAATATGGTTTTTCATTTCATAATTTGGTTACCCAGTCAATTATTAATTATATGGATACTTAAAAAAACATGTTCTTGAAGTGTCTTTTGGATTAAATGGTAGTATTTCTTACCATTAGTACTCATAGATGTAGTGATCTGGAACTAGGTTAGAGACATTAACCTATCAGTTGTAAAGGGTGAGGAAGCCATATTAGTTATATTCCCTTACAGTTCTGTTTGTCTAGCTGGCTGACTAATATACTGTTAATACAGGTTTTTAATAAAAAATAGAGGACTGTTTTTTTTTCCCTTTTGTATTTGGACGCACCTCAGCAGCCAGTAGTGAATCACAAGTGTTGCATTTTCAGATAATGTATAACCCTTCTTTGACCGTTCAAGAATGGTCATCCTCATTTGCCCTAGCTTTCATTCAGGACACTCCACCTAAGTGACATTTCATTTGTTACTGGGGCAAATATGTTCTTCCAAATGTAAAGCAAAAAAAAAAAAAACAGTAAACCTGCTGTAACTTCTTCATTTAAACACCAGAAATATTCCGGCTCAATGTGTTTGGTCTTTCATGTTGTCTTTAAGGATGTGTGCTCCTGCAACTATTAGAAGTATCCCTGACTTAACACACCTTGTTTAAATGATGGCAGGCTTTTATAAAAATTTGACTGGATGTCCAGATGAAAATGCAGACATTTGATTCTGGCGTTTTTGACCCGATTTTGACTCTACATCTTTGCCTAGAATGCTACATTTTTCGTCTTTAAATAGGACAGTATTTAGTGTGTCTTATCCTTTGTTACTGTACCTTGGCTTACAAGTACCTGATACAAATTTTTTCAAGGAATATTCAGACTGCTAGAAGCTCGAGATAAGCCTTTTCCACAATTGTATTGTTTATAAAAAGGAGACTCATACTATTTACAAAAAACATTAAACATACATAACTTTCTTTTGCTCCTTTGTCTCAATTAGATCATCTAAAAACTAGGACAGCAGCAACCAATCTTTTAAGAAGAAGTAGAGAAGAAGTAAAGAAAGTATATTAACATCTGCAGAGTGAACAATGATCTACTGCCACACCAACTGCTGAGGCAGCAGTGATCTTGGGCACCAGTAAATCCAAATGATGCGCTGATATCCATGATGTAATATTAGGCCATCTTGACCTTTTATCATTTCAACTGCAGTCCAACAAAATACCATCCCTTAATAATGTGAGGTATTAAAAAAAAATGTACAGGCAACTATGATAGAAGTAGTACTGGTGTTGCAGTTACGAATTTTGTCATTTAATCCCAGCCTTCTACCTGCAACATCAGGAAGATTAGGCCATATCTAACTCAACATGCGACATAGCTCCTAGTTCAGACCTTGGTCAATTCCCACCTTGACTACTGCAACGCCCTACTAACAGGTCTTCCAGCTGTGCTGTGGGACCACTACAGATAATCCAGAATGCTGCAGCTCGCTTGGTTTTCAACCTGCCAAAGAGATTGCATGTCAGACCCCTTTCTACTGAACTCCATTGGCTTCCCTTAGCTGCACTCATTAAATTCAAATCACTAATGCTGACATACAGAGTGTTTGATGGATCAGGGCCCTTCTACCTCAACACCCTCTTAAAGCCTTACATCACTGCCCGCCGCTCCGTTCCTCCAAGGAGGGCCAACTAAAGAGACCAACGCCCCATGCAGGTCAATCTAAACTCTTCTCATTTGTGGTTTCCCTTCCTGGAATGACCTTACGTGCACTATCAGAGCATCAGATTGTCTTTCCACCTTCAAGAAATCCTTGAAGACCCAGCTCTTCCGAGAGTATCTCTTGCCCTTAACGATCTAAATGCACTTATTAGTGTCTTCATTAATGTTAAATCCTCTCCTAGCCTATTGCAGGTAACTGAGTAAATTGCGTCGTTGTTCAATGTTAAACACTCTTTATCTATCATCAATCAGCACCCTCCTCTGACTTTTCCTCAGTTTACAGCATGAATACTATTGTTAAAAACATGGCACCAGCCCTTTTAGACTGTATTTATCATCATACGCCTTTCCAACAGTTTTCCAGCAAATGACATCTACTGTTACATCAGTCAAACCTTTAGACAAAACATGAGGAACAATAATAAGAGTTTGTTAACACTGTACGTCATTTTTAGAATGTACGTGCCTGTGTTTTCTGTCATTCTGTCTGAACATTACATTTTCTTAGAAAGGAAATTCATAATATGTTTGTATATGATCACTACAGAAAATTTACACAAACGCTGCTCTGAAGGACATTCTAGTGAACACTTTTATGATTTTCTAGGCATTATCCATGAATTCAAAATAACGTCCAAGTTAATATACAAAAGACTTGGCTAAAAACAATGAACTACCTTCAGGGAGACTTAAAACTATGTAATATAGTCATGGAAGTACTGTACTTGTCACATCTACCATTTATTTAAAAGAAACTGTTAGGGAAAAGGTAAAAAAAACATTTTAAAACATTGAACAGACAAAAAGAATTTAAAAGGTATTTTATCGTTTTAAAAAGGACAATAGACCAAAAGAAATTACCTCAAGGTTTGACCATGGGCATATGTTTTATTTCAAAATGTAACCATCAAAATTTGGGTGGTACACAAGTACATAATATAAAATAAAATACCAGCATGCCTCATATGTCTTCAGTTCTTCATAGAAGGATATGTATTTGGAGTGACTGGGATTGAACATTTATTAAAGAATGTCTTCTGGATCACATAGGGTAAAATTGTTTGGCTGAAATACCAGCTTTTAATTCAAAGTACGGTTTGGAATTGTAGTTTCTAAAAATGTCTGGTTAACACAACAACCTCCTCCGGCAATTGTTTAATAATTTAGCTGTAAATTACCCAATACTATTATTTTATCTGGACATAAATAGAAAGACAAGGTCCAGCAAGGTGTTCAGATCGATTTCAGATCCTTCTATAGCACTAAGACAACACAGGTAAAAAGTTAAATCGCACTGTAATGGGTTTTATTTAATGAGGAAAATCAAGAGATCATTTTTTGATATTACTGTCTTGACATTTACACTTATGCATTTAACAGATGATTTTATCAAGAACAACTCAAAAAAGAGGTTTGAACATTGAACTAAAGGTATGGTAGTATGAGGTAATCTGCAAGGGGGGGATTCGCATACGAACACCCAGCAGTAGTTAGAGGGACCAACATTGTGGGAAAGCCTTCCGCTAAATGGAACAGGATTAAAAGTTAAATGACCATGGTGTGTATATTGTTGTGTATGTTACTTGAATAATAAGATAAGATAAGATAAGATAAGATAAGATGAAATAAGACTTTATTGTCCCCAAGGATAAATCCAAGGGGAAATTACAATTCCAGTACACCTTTCCAGACAGACGTTACAATACAATACATAGGAAGATGTCACATTAGGCAAGGCAAGGCAAGGCAAGTTTATTTGTATAGCACATTTTCATGTACAAGACAATTCAAAGTGCTTTACATAGGAAAAAAGATCAGAAAATGAAACAATAAAATAAGCTCTAAATTTAAAAGAAATAAAATAAAAATAAAATAATAATAATAGTAATAATATTAATTAATTAATATACACTGTAAGCCTTATGCAAGTTACTTAAAGGCTCAAGGGTAATAGACTTGGCAATAGGCAAGTAGCAATTTTGGGTATTTTGTGATTTTTATAGTAAAATACAAGTACATTTATTAATTTTTTATTATTCATAATTGGGAGATGTATGATCCTGTTTCATATAAATCAATATTGTAAAGCAATTGTTAGAATAGGATGGTGGTTGTTTAATATGTGAGACAGAATAAACCCTTTAGCTAAGCAATACAGCAGCTGTCCACAGATGCATCCTTCCTACTATTATTTATCCATGGTTGATATTCCCACCTCCCCTTGGGGTAAGGAGGGGCAAGAGATGCCTTGTTAAGAATCTTACCTACTTCTTTAAGTCTTATAGCATTCAGATTCTTGTCTGCTTTAGATTTATATATCACTGAACATACTTCACAAAATCTCTCCTCATATTCCTTTGAACCACATGCACAGGAAAAGAACGCAACACTGTCAGGAATAATTTACAATATAACTTACAAACAACACAGACAAACATATTTGCCTTGACTTGATGATCAGGTTTAATGCTGTTATGGATAATCTAATTTGTTCTCCTTAATGAAGTCTGGTCTCCTATTTAAAAAACCCACCCTGTACACAGCAATTACTGGAACACAACATTGCTGCATTTGTTGATCATAATAGGGTGACTGTCTCTATAAAATGTGCTCTGATGCACTTCAATAACAGTTGTTTATGCTTCATGTGCTTTATATTCACCTAGAAATAGAACATGGAGGGAGAGAGTTGCTTTGCCACTCTTCACCGCCCCACCCTTCAGGGTGATCTTTAACCGAAGGGTGCATGAGGAAGGATTCACATGCATTTAATGTGAAGACCCTAGAAAAATGTTTTCATTTTTCAACAATAACATTTTTTATGTGGAACACAGATCAACCTTTTAAACTATGTCACCTAATAAATTTCAATCAGTTTGCATCTTGCTGCCTCAAAGTGATGGTTCTTTTATTAGGAATGTCTACTAACTTTTTAAGGCACTAATTTGTAAAATACACTTTAAAAAACGCTGTTATTTTCTCAACACAGTTACCTGCTTCCTCTTAGACATCTAGTACTGACATATTTTAAATATCTATATTGTAATCCAACATCTTCCAAAAACAGCAGGCTTGATAACACTGTACGTTGCAAGTACCGGGCCATTTCAAACCTGCCGTTCCTTAGAAAAGTAGTGTAAAAGGTTGTATACCAACAGCTTACTGACTTTCTCCTACCTAATAATGTGTTTGACATTTTCCAGTCGGGCTTCAGACCACATCACAGCACTGAGATGGCACTAATTAAGGTTGACAAACGATATCCACCTCAAACACAGATGCAGGCAGAGTCACAGTGTTATTCTACAGGACCTTAGTGGTGCTTTTGAAGAAATCAGCCTTGCCATCGTAATACCGAGGACTGGGAGGAAATCTGTGGTATAGCCTTAAATAGTTTCAGGCCCTATCTTGTGGACATAAATTGCTTAGTTGAAACTGGAAGCTGTGTCTGTGACAAAATGTGTATGACTTGCAGTGTTACACATGGGTCAATCCTGGGACCACCACTGGTCCCTGTACATGGCACAATTAGGCCAGCAAATACATCATTTTAATGTATCCTACAACAAACATGCAGATCTAAATATACCTAGAAGTTGGACAACATGCAATTTAAAAGTATTATGTCACAGATCAGTGTTTCGAGGAGAAACATTTTTTTTTCAGTTAAATGCTGTAAAAACTAAAGTTGTTGTTTGTGACCCAGAATAATAAAGAAAAAGTATCATCAGTCACCTTAAAAGATTCTTTCTCTTAAACCTAAGTAGGGATCTAGTGGTAATATCTGACCCAGACCTGAACCTTGACACACATTGAATGAATATCATCAGTATGTTTTTACCATCTAAAAACAATGCCAGAACCAAAGGAATAGTGCCAAAACCAGACCTAGGAAAATGAATCAACATTTTTGTCTCCTGCAGGTTAGACTACTGTAATGGCCTACTGCATGCTTTAAGAAAGTTGCAGAGCCTTCATAATGCTGCTTCTCCAGTTCGCACCAAAATAAAACCATATTAGTTTACGGTCTAGCTCCAAAGACCATGCCTTATATTTTAGAGTCATATGAGCCACATCGGACTCTGAGAAGGTAGGGGTTTCCTACTGGTTCCCAGAGTTAGGACCATAGTGGATGACTTCCTTAAGACGTCAGACAAACCACTCTGAATATGTTTAAATCAAGGCTGACAAAATGTATTATAATTTATGACATCTGAGAGGATTCGCTTTGATATCTGTTTTTAACATGACTAGTATTTTTTGTTGTTAATTTTATTTTTCCTATATTATTTTACCCTCTTAAATTGCTAATTTAGATGTGCTTTTAAGTTTTTATGTAAAGTATGAAATGTGCTGTGCAAATAAGTTTCCCTTGCTTTGCTTTACCCTGGGCAACTGGCTATACAATATGACTCTTTGAGTAATAACTAGTAATAACTGTTAATTACCCGTTTTTGTTAAAATTAGTTATTTCTCGTCCACAAGGTGTGGTAATGGTGAAAAAAAGAAGCAAATCTAATTAAGAAGTCTTACCTCTTTCAGTGTGGTTGATTATGGTTCTGGAAACACTCCTTACAAATGTACTGCATAACTAATAGCTCAGAAGCAGCGGCATTCAAAATTAGCTTGGAGACATCCCAGGAAAGCTGTGATTAAACCATTGAAACCGTATTTATTTGTTTTTGATCAATTTCAGACTCAAAGGAGCTAGATTACTGCGTTAGCACAGCTGGTAAAAGAGGTGCCATTCTCCAAGAGTGTCACTCCTGGATCCAATCCCAGGCCTGAATGTGCTCTAGTCTCCACTTTTATTAACAACTGAGATGAGGGAAAATACAGGGCCAAGCAAGCTGCCAATATCTCAAATAATTACAGATGACTCTGAGGTCTATTTGTGGATCAGCACACCAGGAGAAAGTTTCAACCTTTCCTGTCCTATGTAAAGTATTTGGATACATACTTTTTTTAGGACTATTATTAAATATCAAGGAGAGAATATCAGCTAGTTGGATCGACTTTCTGAACTTACCCTTTCCATCTAAAATATATAAAGTAAGCAGCATAAATAGTATTAATTTGTATCTAGTATCATGCATCATCATGCATCGCAACATGGGCTGCCATTTTGCTACAGTTTTGCAACCTTAGCTTGTTAAAGATATTTGGATTAGAAAGGGATGTGTATATAGATCTATTATATTAATAAAAAAAAACACCTGATGATTGCAATAATCCCACCAGTGCAACTATAATTAAATAAATAAAGAAAGACTTTTCACCGAAAATCCCATTATTTATTTGAAATCCCTTTTTTCCCATTAAAAATGGCTCCAGTCATACTTAAGTATTTCAGATTAGGTGAGGGTGATCAGAATACCCTTACTCGGCGTATTAAAAGTAGTTTACCTCGCTTATATATCTGCTTTGACGTGAGAATCAAGAATAAGTTTATTTATATAGTGCCAGTTTACAACAGATGTCGTCTCAAGGCACTTTACAAGAAAATCAATTAAAATCATAGATACATCATTACAAATCAGTTTGAAAAAGTTTCCAAACTAAGGAACCCCAGCAGATAGCATTGAGTAATTGACTTGCAGCATTCACTCCTCTGGAATCAGCAGACCGAAACAATGGCAATTGTCATTGACTTTACAGCAATACCTCATACTGAGCATGCATGCAGCGGCAGTGGAGAGGATAAACTCCCCTTTAACAGGAAGAAACCTCCAGCAGAACCTGGCTATGTACAAGGAACCATCTGCCACGATCAACTGGGGGTTTGAAAAGACAGAAAACTAAAATAGATGCAGAGGATACTGAAGAAAAAGGGTTTATAGCAGCAGTTGTAGAGCGTCACTGAAAGCCTCTCAGCCCATGTTCTCATCCAAGAAGTTGTTTCAGGTAACAGAATGCCAGATCAGGTGTGGTTACTATGGGGAGAAGAACACTAAGAGAAAACAAAAGGTTAACAAGGTTGAAATACCTGTAACTAAAGCAGATTGGACAAAGGAAGAAAGTAGCAGAGTGAGAAGTGGCCAGGTTGTCTTCCACCAGTCTAAGCCTGTGGCAGCATAACTATAGAAATAAATTAAATAACCATGTGTTCATGTCTCACTGTAGAGTGAGACATGAAGAAGGTAGAGCAAAGGAGAACTGTCTGTCAAAACTGAGTTCTTCCCCCTACCGGATTAGGCTGACTTCTCTATCTCTTTCAAACTATAAACTTGATCAAACAGGAAGGTTTTAATCGTAGCTTTGAAACTAGACAGGGTGTCTGCCTCACGGACTAAAGCTGGAAGCTGGTTCCATAGGAGAGGAGCCTGATAACTAAAAGATCTGCCTCCCATTCTGCTTTTAGAGATTCTAGGAAACACCAGTAAACCTGCAGTCTGAGAGAAAAAGCGCTCTGTTAGGGACATAAAGAGTAATCAGATCTCCAATATATGATGGAGCTTTATTAGTGAGGGCTTTATATGTCAAAAGAAGATTCTTAAAATCTATTCTACGTTTGACAGGGAGCCAATGAAGGGAAGCTAGAATAGGGGAGATATGATCTCTCTTTGTAATTTTCATCAGAATGCTTGCTGCATATTTTTGGACCAACTGAGGACTTTTAACTCCTTTTTGCGAACTTCCTGCTCATAAAGAGTTACAATAGTCCAGTAACAAATGCATGGATTAGGTTTTCAGCATTATTCCTAGAGAGAATATTTCTATTTTTTGTTATATTCCCTAAGGTGAAAGAAGGAAATCTTACAGATATGGGACTTGAAAGAGATATCGTGATCAAAAATAACACCATATTGTTAAACATTGTTAAAAGAGGCCATTTTGATGATATCCAGTTTAAGGGGTTGACTAAACAGTTTATTTTTTAGAGGTTCTGGTCCAGAGATAACATCTTCTATCTTTTCAGAGTTCAAGAACAGAAAGTATAAAGACATCTACATTTTTATGCTTTCTAGACATGCCTGTAATCTACCAAACTGACTGGATTCATCAGGATTCATAGACAAATACAGTTGTGTATCATCAGCATAACAGTGGAAATTAACACCATGCTGTCTGATGATTTTAACAATAGGGAACATTTGTAAACAAAATGGTGCGGACAAAAGTTTTTTCAACACCTTCAGAAATAAGATTTCCACAATTGATGAGCTTGGTATGAAGTTTAGATAAGCTATTGCTATTGCTGATAAAAAACCGTCTGCACTTGTACAATCAAAAAGAGACAGCAAAAGTTGTATGTAATGCGTTCAAGGTGAAATAAACAACTCTTAGAAAAGACGTTATACAAGTTATTATGCACCCATTAATCTTAACAGCAAAACAGGGGACAAATATAACATTTCATGAACAAAAACATTGCAAGGTGGAAGTGTCGGGTTTGGGAATGCTTTGGTTTAAAAGGACCTGGTTAACTTTCTGTCATTAAATTCATCATAAACTCTAAAGTGAATCAAAGGGTGAGAATGTGACTTGAAAAAATGTTAAATGGAAAGTCCTGGTTGAAAGCCAAGACTTAATTTTACAAAGATGCCACTGAATGATGGAAGATTGAATAACCTTTCCTTATGAATAAATAAGATAAGACATAAATGTATAAATGTGTGGTTAATTCAGGGTTTGGACGGCTCTCTTAATCTTTAAGGTTATTAAAAAACAACAAAAGAAAAAGGACAGTTGTTGAAATCTGATTGGATAAGATGCTACGATACGGTTATCGTGTTGGAGCGTTTGGTCAGAGGGCCGGCGTTGCAGGTATGGGAACACCTGATTTATTATTGGATCCAACTGCAGTTGGATGCAGTTGGATAGCAACTGCTTAATAAAAAAATTGCATAGGTGCTTTGTTTTCCATATTGTAAATATGCTCTATGTAAAAATCTTAGAGTAAACAATTGTTCAGTAATTTTTTTCAACACATACACAAAAACCATCGAAAGATAGATTTGACTGACTTATTTCAAAAACACTGTCGTTATAGACCTTGTTTTTTGTAAAATTCTATTAGGCTATAAAATGAATTCCTTGATATCGTAGCACATGTGTCTACAAATTTAAAATTTCATTCTGTGTTAATAAATAATATGGATTAACAAAGTCATTCTGTTCTCAGTCAATGATGTCCTGAGTATTTACAAAGAAAGATTTAAATTTTACTTTATTTACTTTTGGAAGAAAAATCCAACTTGAGCCTGTATTTACATTAATAATTCTCCCTTACCAATAATTTCTCATATATAGTTACTGCTTTGCTACTTACACCTTGCAACACCGGTATATTGGTGACCAAGTCTCATCAGGATCTTCTCCATATCTGGGAAATTGCTATTAATTGCTTTGTAACCATTGACAGACTAAAAGATATAGAATGACTTTAGGTTTTTTAAATGAAGTCCTTTAGATTAGGGCATGATGGGTTGTGTTTGAGAGATAGGCATTAGAGAAACAAAACTAAAAACCTTAGGTGGAAAACAGAAAATCATTAGATTTATTTATTCATTTTTCATTATGGGGATACTTTGGAAGAGCCACTGTAACCAATTACACCAGAAATGTGTAAATTAAAAAGTGGGTTGGACAGAAACTAACAAATGGTTAATTTATGCAAAACTTAATTTACAGTGTTTGGTATGTGTAATGATATTTAAGTCCACCGAATTGAATAAAAAAAATTGGACTCAAGACTTCTTTTTTTCTTAAGACTTCTTAAAGGATGATATAAATTTACTCTTTTTTTCCGCCAATGTTGGCTTTGTGCAAGTGTTTCGTTCACCTTTGTGGCTTTTCAACAGTAAAAACGCAGATCTTTCATTCTTCTTAAAAAATACCATAATGCCACATAACCTAGTGAAGAAACAAAGACATTTTAGATCGAGAGTCTCATTCAATTTAGAAATTATCTCACCATGAAATTTATTTCCTTTGGAGTGCACTCTGAAGAGATTTCCCTGATAGATGATGCAGTTTTTATCCAGTAGTCTAATGCCTGAAATGCGGGTGTAGATATAGGCAGTTTCTAGCTGCTGAACAGTATCCAAAAGTAACCAATTTCATCAACAGATATCTAGCCTAGAATCTGTCCATGTGTGTTCGTAAACATGTCCCAGACAGTTTACACACGGTTTTGTAAAGTGCAATCTAAAACATTTGTGCCTGGCTTTGTCAGTTCTGAAGGCATGTGATAGCATGTGGTGCCTCGTGGCACATGGTGGCTCCACGTGTTTGTAAATGGTTGTCATCGCCACCTGGGACAAGTGATCTTCGTGACATGACGTTATTGCCGCACTCCCTCTCCTTAACTGGTTCAGCAGGGAGTAAGGACTGTCAGAAGGTACCGGCAGCAGTGTCGGATGCAGGGGGGTTTTGTGGAGGGGTAAGCACAGTTTATCTGCAATTTTCAGCTTTAATGACCTGAGTTGGGCCAGGATCAGTTAAGGTTCTATATTTAGGCGATATTGGAGACGCAATTCAGTAGTAATGGCAAGACAAGTTAGAAGAATTTACAAAAAGGAAATATACTGATAATCCTACAGATTAGTCAAAGAATCACTCTGCAGCACTAAAAATATTGGATTGCATAAATAAAATAGCAGTGATTAAGTGTTTAGTATTAGTTAATAGGGATCTAATGATACAGATGATGCTGTATCATGGATGAGATGGAACAATATGCAACATTTTGTTTACAGGAAATAGATGTTTTAGCAGTTTCGGAAAACTATGAATACCCCTTTTTCTCTTCCCAAAAATTAAAGGTTTTATTCACTATACTCTGTCAGAAGTTCCACAAACCGTGGTGTATTATTTTCATCACGACAGAAGGAGCCTAAATAGAAAACAAAACGTATTCATGCGTTTGAATGGCCCAGTCAAAATATAAACGCAATCGAGAATCTGTGGCAAGATCTGAACATTCCTGTCCATAAAAGCTGTCCATCTAATCTTACTTAGGTTCAGCAGTTTTTTGAAGGAAAATGGACGAAAATTCAAGTCACTGGATACAAAACTGGTAGAGACACACCCAAAAGACTTGCAGCTTTAATTACAGAAAAAGGTGATTGCACAAAGTATTGACCCAGTAGAACAAATTATTTTTGCACAGCACACATTTCATTATTTTTACTTTTAGTTATTGATTTATATCATGTATAATTTTCTCTCTACTTCTCATTTGTACTGTATATCCGTTTTTGTTGGTCACATAAAACGACAATGAAATATATTGAGATGGTCAAAAAATATGGAAAACTTCAAGGAGTAGGAATACTTTTGTAATCCACTCTACATAGGCAGCAAGCAACAAACATAAGGTATGGGTTAACAAAAAAAAAATGTAATAATGAGGCAATAAAGTACCCAACTCTATAAAATACGTATTGTGTTTTATTGATTCTCTATTTTAAATAGTCACTTATTGTTTCAAAAGTATTTTAGATCATAAAAGGACAGATAATCAAGTGGACCAGAAGCTAGCTTTAGCATTGTTTGTGGCTAATGGTTTTTAGTTAGATATATTCAAAGAGTTGGGATCTACCATGTAACATCTGTTTCTGTCTGAAGGCAAAAAAACACTTTTTTTTCAAGTGGGCCTCATCTGACCATACAAAAAGATTTTAATACCTTTTGAAACTTCTTTATTCAAAGTTTGTTAGTGTGTGTATGTGAACACTTTAAATAAGGTGATACTGGAAATCTGAGCCTTAAAAGCCAGCCTTAGGCCATGTTTTAGTGTGTTTTGCTATAGAATTTTAAACTTTTAGCTTAAACAGAATGACCCTGTGGAGAGAAAAAAAAAAGGAAATGTCATGATGTTATCACACAAAGTGTCAGAAAAAGAGGAGGTAAGGAAATAACTCCTACCCATTCAAAATCTTTAAGCTGTGGTTTTTTAAAAATAGGTTGTTCATGTCAGTAGCTGATGCACACACACACACACCAAAAAAAAACTGCAAAGTGTTTTATTTGGATTATGGATTCTCAAATCTTGCTCAAAAATCATCCTCGGCTCACAGTTTGCATAACTTATCACTTTTTAGCCTATTGGGAGTTACGAAAGTACGAACTAAAGTAGGGGAAACTAGAGCAGGGTAAAACGTGAGGGATTGGTATTAAAGCAGAGAAACAGAACAGGCAATGGCCAGTAAATGCGAGACCTTTGAGAGGGTTCAACATGCTGATGTGACAAGTTTGGATGTAATTCATGAGCCTAACCCAAGATTGACAAAACTACATTATAAATTCTATCAAACAAAGGTGTGTGGAAAATCCCTCTGGCGTTTGGAAAGCAGGTAGAAGATGCCAAGGAAAAGGCGTCTCTCCAGGAGCTGGGCAGGGGTCTGGTGAAACAGGTCTCTAGAGGTAAGGAAGGATGCTGGGGGTGACAACCGATTTCTTGGCAGAAAAAGAAAGTTGGGCCACCTGGAATACCTGATTTCTGACTCAAAACATTGTAAAATTTGTGATTATTCAAGTCTATATTTCTTTTTTTTGCTATATGGAACCTCATGTATACTTATTTTGCTATATGCATTGCTTTAGGCTGATAGTGAATTGTGGAATAAGGCATTTTATAGTACGACCACTATAATAGTACATTAATTATCCAGCAGGCCTTGTGTGTGCAACTAGTATCAACTGATGTTATGTACCTTTTTTCCTCCAAGTTGAAACAACGCTAAGCCCTTGAAAAGAATGCACTAATCATAAAAAGGTTCCTGTGCCAAAATGTCAGCCTAACCTTACTTCTAGTCTAAGAAGTAGATATTTTTGGGTGGGCTTCAATGTGTATGACAAACTGTTTTTAATTAGAACTGAATGCGAAGGACAAGGAAATGTTTATAAGATGACTCCAAGAAATTAATTTCAGACAGTATTTGGGGCTTGTGCCTGGTGAAGCAGGTGAGTCTCCTTTCTCCATTTCAGATCTGAAATGATTTAATAAATTATTTGTATTGCATTTGAGATAATCCGTCTCTGTCTCTTTATTGATTGATCGTTGACTTGCTTAATAAGTTGAACACAACAAAAACTGAGGACAAGACTGCAAAGCACCTGGCCTGCACCAGATAAAAATGTGGGACAGATGCACAGTAAAGAAGAGATATGTCAGCAGATGCCTATACATAGGAACTATATGGCTCAGCAGAATCAGGTGCAACTAGAGGAAAAAATTTACTGGCATGTTACTCTGTACGGGTGTTCATGATCCAGTCTTACTTTTCTTTCTAGTCATTACACTACCTGGCTACTTAAACTGGCATTACTCAAGTTGAGGAAGAATTGTTGGAAGCATCCAGATTTTTATTTTTTTAAAACAATTTAAGCTTAGATTAGATTTACAATGTATAGAAAATAAAATTTTATTTTGGAATGATCTGATCAGACCACTTTCTTTCATACAATTTATGTGTTTGCTACATGGCTTTTGTGAAACCTTTAAATTAGACTTGTCTTACATATATGCACAATTTTCTGGTTTTACAAATAAAATAATTCCAGTGAGCAGAATCTCCTACATGACATTAAGCTGATTAAGAGTTACTATTTTTAACTTTGGTTTGCCTTGGAACACAGAACACCTTGCTTCGCCTGGCTGTGAGGGTATATGTCAATGTTTTAGTAGGTTATTAGCTGTGCTATAATCTCTCCTTTTGGATGATGCAATAAATAATACTGTGTGATGTGTACAGCTTGGTATATTGTTTTGTTATATGTGAATGTGGACTGACATTGTTAAAAAGTGAACTTCTATTTGCTCAATTGTTTTTGAATTCATCAAGTTTTGGGCAGAATTGGCAGAAACAGAAAAGGGAAGTGTTGCCAAAAAAACAAAAGGGCTAGTGGTTGATTTGTTTCAGGAGATTACAATAAAGGGGTATAAACACAAATGCACACTACAATTGTTGACTTTTGTTTGTAAAAGAAAAAAAATGAAACTTTTTTTTTTTCACTTTACAACAAAATGCAAGGATAACTAGCTCTAGTACCTAAGGTGTTTTGTTGTATACATCTATGGTTTGCTGCTTACCCCCGTTTGGGTCAAAGGGGCACCAGGTTCATAAGGACTGTGGACGACAATGATTACTACCATTTATATTTGTGATCTCATGCCTTTATTAACTATCCGGTGCTCTTGACCATAGATGAGGGTAGGAATGTAGATCTGTCAAAACCACAAAAGACTAATGCTGTGTTTGCAGCACTGCAGACAATACCCTAAAATGTCTGTTCATCTCGCATTCTAGCTTACCATCCCTCAAGAACACAACATCAAGAAATTCAAGCTTCTTTGGATAATGCAGAGTTTGACTGGTTTTCCATTTTCAGAACCAAGGCCTTAAAATTAAAGGAGCTGACATCCGAGCTGCGTCACATTTAGCATAAACCTCAACGGCAATTGCTGGTGGTCATAGGCTAGAAAGGATAATGAATCAAATCATCACAAACCCAACTTGCTGCTTTCCCACGACCACGTTTTGAGGTCAACCCTGGTGGTGCCCAATGCACACTGGGAACATTAAAGAGATGTTTCAGAGATGGACCTAGTGAATGTGTGACAAAATGCAAAAAAACCTTTGATGATACAAATACATTTTCAAGACCGTGTATGTTAAAGCAAAGCTGAAGAAAAGCCTAACAAAGTGACAGATTTATGATGTTGAGATGCATACAAAGCAAACATATACACTTCAAATCTTTTTATCTGTGTGTGCAATACAGATTTTGTTGAGAACTCTATTCTGAACATCACTATAGAGTGGGTAAAACACAATAATCTTCTGGCATGCTTTACATACAGTACATATTGTTCTTCCATCTGTGCTTTGCTGATAAGGACATGAAATACACACTTTTTTTGTACTTGAAGCATTGTGTATATGTTTGCTGTAACACAGTTGCTTATATTTCATAGACAGAAATGTTCAACTTATTCCACTGGAGTGTTGATAGGTGTTAGGTGAAAGTTGTTTATAGGTGTGTTGGAAGTGTTACTCAGCATAACTTTTTATTTACACAAGATTTGCTTCACACAATGGCCCAGTTTCCTGGAAAATGTAATCAAAGTTTCATTTCATCTCACTGGTGCTGCAAACAGATGGCATATCTTCCACCATAGAGAGCTAGTTTTACACCACCAGTGTTTTTCCTTTTTTGTACAGTTTTTTTTTTGCTGTTAAAGCAAACTCTTTTTGCTGAGTTCTTGCATAAGACCTTTTTCTGTCATTTATAGTTATAGCATTAGGATCCAAACTGTTACATTTCTTTTTTTAGAAAAGAGGACAATAATAATAATACTGTAATAAAAAACACAGTTTATGATAAATCGAAAGCTTTAACCGAGTCTGCTACATATTGCTTCAGAAACCAAGTTTTCATTCGGGTGATTGTCAAACTGATGGAATAATTAAAAAAAAATTATATATATATTTTTTTGCCTTAGTTATCAGTGAAAGCAAACTTCCTTTTGCTTTCCCTTATAATTAAATATGTGATCAAATGTGAAGTGCAAAAGTAACTTACGATTGAGGTTCAATATCATCTTTCTTTGAACCGCGGTTTAAGCAAATGAGATTTAAGTCAGGACCATAAAATATAATTGACACATGGCTATTTTATAGACTATTAAACCAATACATTTTTTAGACTAAAATTGGGCGAAATGGTTATAAGCTATATTACAGCCAAGGCAAAACAGAAAAAAAAGATAAAAAATAGGTTTAAAGGGGCTACATTATAAATATACACATGTAACAATAATTTACAGGTTATGCCCATAGAGTAAGATGTCAGGGAAAGAGGCTTAACTTAAAACCACTGAGTAAAAGACTTCGGTTTGTATTAATTTGCTTATTACTTATCATTATTATTATAACTTATTACCATTTGTGCCGACAGACACTATGCTAATTTATTGTCTGTCCCCTCACATGGTGCATGTGTTTTGCCAACCACGTGAGAGAGTTCGCAGAAGCCGTCCTTTGGCATCACTGCAAGAGGTTGGCAACTGCAGTAATTTTCTATTTCTATCTCAAATTTTTGTTAGATTTGGAAATCTCTTCTTTCTGAAAAAAAAAAAAAAAAAAACTAATTTCTTAGGTTTTGGCAGAAATCTAATAGAAATAATTTAAAGAAAAGACTGGCAGTGTTACCCTGAAATGTTTCACAACCTTCACCTCAATATACTGAAATCAGATTTTTAAGGGAACCATCTCCAAAGTGAATCAGTTCCAGACAACCCAGTCTTGTTCAGCCAACTGTATTAGGGAATAATAACAAATTGAATTCAGTTCAGTTTATTTTTATAGATCCAATTTTCAGCATAGTCCATTTTAAGTCACTTTACAAGAAAAAAAAAAAATAACCCAATCATACATACACTTTAATTAATCCTAGCTTTACAAAAAGTATTGTCAACTGCAATTTATTATACCAATTCATTGAAAAATTTTTCACTACAAGCAAACTGAATTTAGGCATTGAATTGTAAAATTCTAATAATGTGCATAACAATCTTTTGTGACAAAAATATTCCTAATATCATGTTGGAGCACAACCTTCATTTATTCTGCTGGCACAGCAAACTCTCTCAGCAGTGTAATGTCTCCAAGCCCACAGTTCTTACAAGCTTTACAAGGTGTTTAAAAAGACATCTGACCTTTTCATTCTCCATGCCACTTCAGGTATGATAAATTACTGTATATGAGATGAGCCTATGGCTTTTTTTGTCCCACTTCGGTGCAATATATATATATATATATATATATATATATATATATATATATATATATATATATTTATATATATTCCAAACGCTTTAAGATACAAAAAACAGAAATGTAGCAGAATTTTTACAGCTTGATTTTAGCACAGCTCTGATTTAATCTCCATCCTTGTTGATTAAAGAATTACATTGGAGCCAGTCATGGCTCATAAATGACAGCAGTGTACAGTGAAAATTACCAATACAGGTTATGTCATCTTCACTGCAAGGTTTTGATGTAGAGGAAGCATGGCCTAACTGCATTGACCTCTATCACAATCCAGTGATGAACATGATGTCTAAAAGAGAAATGTATTAGTTTTAGTGTCAAAATGAAAGATTTCAAAATTCAGATTACATTTTAAGGATTAAATTGTATGCCTGACTCTCTTTTAATCCCATTGGGACATTTGTCATTAATCCCTTCAGAAATACTATGTGCCATTGAACCAGAGGTAGTTATTCACTTCTTAACACAAGCCAATTATATTGAGAAAAGTTTCTGAACCTTCTAGCAAGCTAGTATACTGGTAGATCTGATAAGTAAAAGTAAATGCCATTTATGGATGATGTTGAGATTATAACAAATGCAGTTTTTTCTTTCAAGAAAGGATTGCATCTGATACATGTACAAGAAGTACAACAAACTTGTGATAGATAACTGACAGATGATTGGTAGATCATTTTATCAATGACTATCTAAAAACTGCAATGTGTATTTCTAGTCAGCCACTTTAAATCCCAAACCCCCTAAATTATCTTCAGAAGTACTGAACTGATATTTGCGTTAGTTATTGTTAACATAAGTATGGCTGTTAAATGGTTAAAAATAGCCTCATTATCCAGACCACATATTTTTTTACCAATACAGTAGGAACTACATAGCAGATAAATACTGGGTTAATTCTAAAGAAGGTTCAGGTAAGGCTTAAGATCCAAAATACAACAATACAGGGGCTTGGCAGAGTTTGCGGTCAGTGAACAAAACACCGGTTTGTTTACCGGGAGAGCAGAACAGATACAGACATGTCTAGTGGTCAGGCGCGATCAAAATACAAAATCAGATTAGGTCCAAGGAAAGGGAGGAAACTCTATAAACAGACCATGATCAAAACCCTAAAAATCAGAAAAAGAAACACTGGACATTTACTTACAATTTTTTGTTTATACTGTGGCAGCTAGACTAGGGAAAACAGGCTTATTTTATAATCAGGAAAACAGGTGGAACTCATAAGTGTTGATAGGTGGGCGTGGCTGGAGCAGAACGGATCCAGACATGAATGCAAAACAAACCAGCTTACCTGCCAGGAACATTACAGAAGCTTTGTTATTCTGATGTTTTTTTCAATCAGCCATGCACAAATGATCAAGTGGTACTTTACCCAGTTCAAACATATTATACACATCTCCTACTGCATGATTTACTTTTATTAGTGTTATAATTGAAGTGTTTTGTCTGCTTAAAATGTTTTGTTCCTTTAATTGTTACAATAACATAATTTGCAGTTAACATCATAATGTCTGATGACATCCTTCAAAATATTTAATCTGATTTTATAATACATTCTTAAATTACGTTCTTAACATGTTTTTTCTCTTTTTTTTTTTTGATTTTATCAAAACCTCTGTTTATTTGATTTTACATTCAATGAAACAAACAATACTGCTCCATACACTACAGCACAGATTCCTACCGATTCAGACCCCTGCCACAGGCACCTAGCCCCAAGGAATTGGTGCATATGGTTGAAAAGTAAACAAAAAACAAAAAAAAACCTAACTTGGTAAATAATATAGAAGTAAGAAACTATATACATAACAATAAGTAGGTAAATACAAAAAATAGCAGCCAGACAGACTCCGCTCATTTCAGAACTTAATTCACAGTAATTAGACATCTTTTGCTATTGACATAAGACAGAAAGGGATTCCAGGACTTCTTAAATGAAACAGCCTTTCTAGTCAGTCTAAATTTTTATAATTTAAGAAAATTATTAAAGATCTCAGATCAAAATCTAGTCAAACTCTGACGTCTAAATTGAGACTAAATTGTGATACTGAAGCCCACAATCACATTATTGGTATAACCAGAAATACCAAAGACAGGGCCAAGTACAACAAGGCTTTCAGTGATACCAGATAACCTGAATTTGCTTCCTAGATTAACCATGATGGGGGGATCTGAATATCTTCACACTTAACCCAATAGTTCAAGTTTGTAATGTTTGTTGCCCAATACTAGTAAAGGAAGTTTGTCAATACCATTCCACCCAGAATTCTGGAGTTTAATTTTTTTTGCCACGATCGACTGTGGCTTTGAAAAGACTAAAATAGATGCAGAGGATACTGAAAAAAAAAGAGTTTATAGCAGGAGTTGTGGAGTGTCGCTGGCAGCATCTTAGCCCGTGTTCTCCTCAAAGAAGCTGTCTCAGCTAACAGAATGCCAGTCCAGGTGTGGCACTAAGAGAAAACAAAAGGTTAACAAGATTGAAATAACAGTAACTAAAGTAGATTGGACAAAGGAAGAAACTAGCAGAGTGAGAAATGGTCATATTGTCCTAAAGTAGTCTAAGCCTATAGCCGGATAACTATATAAATAACTTAAATAGCCTAACCCTGTACAGTGAGACATGAAGAAGGTAGAGCAAAGGAGAGCCGTCTTTCTAGATTGAGTTCCTCCCCCAGCAGGATTAGGCTGTCTTCTTTACCTCTTCCTAACTAAAAGCTTTATCAAACAGGAAGGTTTTAAGCCTAGCTTTGAAGCTAGACGGGGACTGATAACTAAAAGATGTGCCTCCCATTCTGAGTTTAGAGATTCTAGGAACCACCAGTAAACCTGCAGTAAGAGAGCGAAGTGCTCTGTTAAAGAATATTTCTAATTTTTGCTACTTTCCTAAGGTGAAAAAAGGAAATCTTAGAGACCTGTTTTATATGGGACTTGAAAGACATATCCTGATCAAAAATAATACCAAGGTTCTTTACAGTTTTACCAGAGGCCAATTTGATGCTATCCAGTTTAAGGGGTTAAGTAAGCAGTTTCTTTTCTAGAGGTTCTGGTCCAAAGATAACAACTTCTGTCTTCAAGAGCAAGATGAGAGTTCAAGAGCAGAAAAGTTAAAGTAATCTACATTTTTTATCTTTTCCAGACATGCCTGTAATATACCAAACTGACTGGATTTATCAGGATTTATGAATAAATAAAGTAGTGTATCATCAGCATAACAGTGGAAATTAACACCATGCTGTCTGATGATTTTACCAAAAGGGAGCATGTATATAGTAAATAGAATTGGGCAACGTATTGTGACAATCCGATCAATATAGCTGTTTATAGAATTCTATAAATGCTTTCCTGATTCCCAAAGGATCAGATGTTACACCCAAACCTAGCCGATGGCCCAAGAGTTTGCTGGTCTTATATCCCTGTTCATAAAATTTAGATCTTGAATAGAGTAAAAGGTCAGTAGAAAATAACAGAATAGAATGCCTTTTATTGTCATTATACGCATTGTACAATGAGATTGAAGGACCACTCCTTACCGTGCCATGCAAAAAATATTTCTAAAAAATAAATACAGAAATAAACAGAAATAAACTACAAGAATGAGCTGCAGAAAAATAAAGAATAAATAATGCATAAGAATATGAAGTATATACAAAAAATAACACTATATAGATATTTAGACAGTGGTGGTGATAATGCACTTGTAAATGAATATAATATAGATCTAAAATATTGCACAGATGTATGTGCAATGACATTGTATTCCCTAGAGATGAGGGTATTGCAAAGTTAGAGTCCAGTTGATATCAGGGTGGTGACTGCTTTGGCAAAGAAGCAGTTTTTATTGTCTATTTGTCGTGGCCTTGATTCACCTGTAGCGCCTGCCAGAAGGCAGCAGGCAGCAGTTTAGAAATTAGTATGTCAGGGATGATCGGTTAAACGCTGAGCTGTTATCCACAAAAAGCATGCATGCGTAGCCCTGCTGCTGCTCCAGGTGGCTCAGCACAGAGTGGAGACCTACCATGATGGATCTATGGGTGGGTGTCGAAAGTAGGTGGGGGGGTCTCTGATGTGTTGGAGGATCAGCCTCTGAAAGCGCTTCATAATTACCGGTGTGAGGGCCACTGGGAGGTAGTCATTCAGGCTGGTGATTTTGACCTCTTTGGCACGGGGATGATTGTGGCTGTCTTTGGGCAGGGAGAGATGGCTTCTTGAGCCAGGGAAAGGTTGAAAATCCTGTTGACAATTAAGGTGAGCTGGTGGGCATATGCTCTGATCACCTTTCCTGGTACTTCGTCTGGTCCAGCAGCCTTCCTGGGGTTCACTGCCAAAAGCACCCTCCGTACCTAATTCTCCTGGACAGTGAATGGGGTCTTTGATTCAGTGTGGGTAGCAGGGCCGGAGATTGGTGGTCCTGGGGTGTCTCGAAGTGAGCAAAGAAACAGTTCAGTTCCTCCACTAGTGACACGCTCAGGTGTCCTGCTGACACATCACAGCCTCTGAAGTTTGTGATGTTTCCCGCCACAGCTCGAGTGTGTTGTTGCTGGACAGATGGGACTCTATTTTCTTCCTGTAGTCCAAGTTGTTGCTTTTTATTCCTCTCTTCAGGTCCGCTCGAGCAGCACTGTACAGAACGCTGAACTGAAGGCAGTGTCGTGTTCCCTGCTGTTCGTTGATGGTGTTCAGCAGAACAGATAGCGCTATGCTAACATTAGCATCGGGTGGTATATACACAGCAGTGACGATCACTACTGTTAGCTCTCTGGGCAGATAAAAAGGCCGATATCTTACAGACATGTACTTGAGGTCTGGGGATCAATGCGAGTCTATGATAGTCCCGTTTTTACACCAGTCCTCATGCACATAAATGCAGATACCCTCTCCCTTGTTCTTACCGGAGCTCTTCAATCGGTCCCAGCGTAGCATAGTGTGACCTGCTAGCTGCATGCTAGCATAGGGGATCTGCGGGTGAAGCCAGGTTTTCGCGATGATCACAACACAGCAGTCGTGATCATAGCCATTCCCAGCCAGCTGTAACTGTAGGTAGTCTGATTTATTCACCATAGATCTTTCGTTAGAGAGATACAGGCTCGGTAGAGAGGGTCGATGTGGTTTTCGCCTTCCGGACCCAATAACAATCCATGGAGCCCTCGGTGGTCTCCCTATGCCGTCTGGGATGTTATGGGTGTAGTGAAAATCACACCTTATTGTCATGTTGTGTCGGTAGCCAATGTCCAAAAGATCCTGACATATGTACAGTTTGTTTGGAGATGCTACTGCATAAAAACGACAAATAGAAAATACAAAAAAGATCACTGACAGAGAGAGCTGTGAGCCATTGCGTCAGTGCGCTCCGCCATCTTGTTTGGGTACTGTGACATAACAACATCTTATTTAACCTGTAAAGTAATATGTTCCCTATAGGTATCTGGCAGTTTTGATACTGCATATGGATAATCTAATTGTGCAATGCATTGGGATAGCTTGGCTAGATTCTCTCTTCTTGATTTTCTGTGATTAGCCTTATAGGAAATACTCTCCCCCTCATAAAAACTTTCATAGTTTCCAACAACACAGCGGCAGTTATTTCTGGAGTGTTGTTAACCTGAAAAAGAATTTTTAATTGTTTGGAAAAAAATTTAATAAATCCCTCAGGCAGGAGGCTGCGGAGCATAAACTGCAAAACCACCAGACTGAGAAACAGTTTCATTCCTCTAGCTGTGAGACTCTCAAACACACGCAAGGACAATTAAAAACGAGAAAAAAAAAAAAAAAACTTTCTAATTTAACCGACACTGTTCACTTTAATATCGTACTTTAAAATGTCACTTTAATATGTCACTTTATTAACTATCCATGCTGCTACAACAAATTTTGCACCCTGAATTCTCATTGCTGCTATATCCGAAGTCCCACATTGTAGATTCTGTGTAGTCAAAATCCTATTTCTCTTATATTTCTTTATATTATTCTTATTTTGTAGCAATTTAAAATTGCTATCAGGGTGTAAACTGGACCGTGTGATTAGAATTTCGTCCCACCTCATGTGATGTGATGACAAATAAAATTCCTTGATTCCTTGATTCCTTGAATCACTTTTGCCAATTTGGACAGAGCGTCCGCGGATGCAGAAGAGCAATCAAAGGAAAGATTCAGCAAGCAATTAAAATCCCCTCCTAAAATGAAATTTTATGTGGACCTGTCTAAAAGTTAAGAGTTAATTACTCTCTGGGGCCGATTTCTTTTAAAGTCTCTTCTTTACGAAGTCCAAAGCCTGGCCCGGGTCTTCAAATCTGTGGGTCTGGCCGCTAGACATGGTGATGTGCAGAGTAGCGGTGTACGGGAGGCCAAATTGAACATTACCACTTGCATGGAGCTCCCTTTTCACGTTGGCGAAAGCCGCCCTCCATTTGGCCACAGTCGTTGTAAAGTCCAGGAAGATTAACACCCTCTCCCCGTTGTGTAGCCGAGGGGAGCTGTGTCCTGTGCCACGGAGAATAGCATTCGTCCCTTTTACCCTAATGACCATCTGGCATGGTGGTTCCCCCTCCTTTGGTTTAGAATGTAATGTGCGGTGGGCCCAGTCAAGCCCGGGCATATCAAAGAGTCCCAGCAAATCCAGTAAAAGTTTGGCAATAAACTCTGTGGGTTTGGGACCTTCGGGAAGACCCACAAGTCGAATGTTATACCATTGAGAGCGTGTCTACAATTCTTTACATTTCTTGCTCAGGGTCTCCACCGTAGCAGATAGCTTAGCTATGTTAAGCTGCATGTCAGTTGGCTGGTCGCAGTGCTCATTAGGTCACCAATAATTTCATGTTTCAGGGAGACTTTTTCTTGCACCGGTTTAAGAGCAGTTGCCAACTCCTTCTTGACCATCTCCGATATGATTGATTCGAATGTAGCACATTGCAATTGTCTATAAACCAGTATAGTTGTTTGGATTGAAGCTGAAGGAAATAAAAAAAATGTTTTTGTCAGAACCACACTGCTCTTCAGTGATCAAGTTATTAATAAATATTAATTTCAATTAACAATAAAAGTGCATATGTGTTTGGATTATCAGTGTGTTATTTGATACTGCACATTCATCACATTGGTATTTACATCAATGTCTCATTAAGTTGGCATTTGTCAAAATGTATTTTTCAAAACGTTCATTCACCCCAACTGCAGAATCTTAACTGATAATAGAAACAGTACCAACTATTTTCTTTTTATCCTGAAATGTTCAATTCAAGTTATTTCTCTAACTGCATTGTTGTTGTTTTTTCTATACATTTCTATGTGCTTTTTTTGTGTGTGAGTGTGTGTTGTTATCATTGGAGGGTAACACAGAAGTGGCGGTGTCTGCTGCTGCCTGCATTGCTCACAGCTTGAAGTGGTTTGAAACAATTTGTTACCTGGAACACATGAAGGAGCAAAAAGAGCTTTGGTCACATACGAAACTTCCAATGAATTTGAGATGTTATTTCTTGATATTACTACAAAACGCTCCTCTTGCAGACCGTTTTTTTTTTTGTATCAGATTGTGTTTTTGGATTTCAAAATCTAAGAGTCACTACGTTTTTGACACACTTTGTTGCAATATCTCTTCAACAAGATTGCATTTTGCAATACTTTTAGTATGAAAGATAAACTCTGTGTTATTCCTTCGCTTTCAAAAAAAAAGACATAATGAATGTCCTCGGGAACATACAGATTACATTGTGTCACCTAATGCACCGCCACCATTTCTCAACCTGTTTTGTATCTGGAAATGGTTTATGACACCAATATACCTGCTGTCCTAGTTTTGCAGGAGTTGTTAACAGCTTCTAAAAGCCCTTATAACACTGTTTTTAATGGCCATTGCAAAGGTGCATTAAAGTCACTGTTTAGAACTGGGTTATTTTTCAGTCAGAAAAAAAAATTCAAAAGACGGGAAAACTCCTTCTCTCCCATTAAAATTTTTTTAAGGTTAAAGGCAAAATTGTATGTATCAAATGTATGTCTTAGAGAATGGTGCTTGTATAAGGACTTAAAAAAAACAAAAAAACAATTTACCTCAAAAACTGTTTGCACTTCTAGGTACAACAATACTATAGAAGTGCTGTAAGCGTCTTTAAAAAAAAATTACCAAAAGATTTCCTGACTATTAGAATCATCAACAGAGTTGCTGGTTTAATAGGGTTTTTATATTGTGGAGAATTACAGCATTTTAGCAAATAGTGTGTCAACTTAAATGTATCACTAACATTTTGCACCACTTAAATGTTGTACCACTTGGTATTGGTTATGTTTTATTTTTTCCCAAAACAACATAAATTTCTTATACTTGCAGTGTCTCAGGACCTATATCCAGCAACTATTGGGCGGTAGGCAAGGTACAACACTGACATACGTAATGAAAAATATGCAAACTTTGTGCAGGACCCTAAGCCAGGATACAAAACCAGTACCTCTTTGTTGTGGCACAATACCAGCTCTCCGGGAAAGCCCGCTGGGGCGGACTATGCGTCTATATCAACAAAGGTTGGTGCACAAACTGCATGTTGGTGAACAGCCACTGCTCCGAGGCGACAGAACAGCTGACTGTGAAGTGCAGACCTCACTATCTGCCTCGGGAGTTTACGGCTGTGTTCGTCATTGCTGTTTACATAGCGCCGGATGCAAATGCTAACATCGCGCTGAAGGAGCTACATGACAACATCAGCTCGCTTCAGAACAAGCACCCGGAGGCCTTCTACGTGGTAGCGGGGGACTTTAACCACGTAGAACTGAAGAACTGCCTGCCGAAGTTTAAGCAGCATGTGAACATCCCAACACGTGGAAATAACACGCTGGATCGTGTTTACACCAACCTGAAAGACGCATACAGAGCCTTCCCCCGCCCCCACCTCGGGCTCTCCGACCACATCTCCGTCATGCTGGTGCCTGCTTACCATCCCCGGCTGCGACGCCCCAGACACACACAGAGGACCATCACTGTGTGGCCTAGTGACACCGACGCCGTGCTGCAGGACTGTTTCGGCTGCACAGACTGGCAGGTCTTCAGGGAGGCTGCTGAGTGTGAGGGGGAGCTGGACCTGGAGGACTACACATCTGCTGTTCTGGGTTACATAAGCAAGTGTGTGGAGGATGTCACCACCACCAAGACTGTAACTTGCCACCCGAACCAGAAACCCTGGCTGAATGCAGAGGCACGTTCTCTGCTGAAAGCCAGGGATGCTGCGTTTAGGTCTGGTGACTCACAAGAGCTCAGGAGGGCGAGAAGAGAGCTGACTGCAGGAGTTAAGAGGGCAAAAGCTGCATATGCTCAGAAAATCCAGGGACACTTTTCCTCCCAGGATCCACAGAGCATTCGGAAGGGCATCAAGTGCATTACAGACTACAAACCTAAAACTGCACAATGCCCCAAAGACCCCTCCCTGCCTGAGGCTCTCAACAAATTCTACGCCCGGTTTGAGAACCCTGACACCCTCCCCCACCAGAATAACGACCGCACTAGGAGAAGAACCTATCAGTGTGACTCCAGCAGAAGTAAGGAGGACGCTGAAGAGGATCAACCCCCGGGAAGCTGCTGGCCCAGACAACATCCCCGGACGGGTGCTGAGAGAGTGCGCGGACCAGCTCTCAGACGTGCTGGCGGACATCTTCAACGCCTCCCTCACCCAGGCAGCTGTCCCCAACTGCATGAAGACCGCCACCATCATCCCGGTCCCAAAGAGCTCCGCAGCGACAGGTCTAAATGACTATCGGCCAGTAGCCCTCACACCGATAGTCACAAAGTGCCTCGAGAGACTGGTTCAGACCCACATCAAAGCCAACATCAGCGTCACCGTTGATCCACATCAGTATGCATATAGGGAAAATCGATCCACAGAGGACGCCATTTCCTCCGTGGTCCACACTGCCCTCACCCACCTGGAGCAGAGGGATTCCTACGTACGTATGCTGTTTGTGGACTTCACCTCCGTGTTCAACACCATGATTCCTCAGACTCTGATTAAGAAACTCTCCTCACTTGGACTGAGCTCTTTCATCTGCAACAGGGTCCTGGACTTCCTGACCAACAGGCCGCAGTCTGTGAGGATTCACAACATCTCCTCCCCCACCATCACCCTCAGCACTGGCTTCCCTGAGGGCTGTGTGCTGAGCCCCCTCCTGTTCACACTGCTCACATATGACTGCTCGCCTATCCACCCAGCCTGTCATATTGTGAAATTTGCAGACGACACAGCAGTGGTTGGATGCATCCGAAACCGTGATGAGTCCAGCTACAGGCAGGAGGTGGAACACCTGGAGGGTTGGTGCAGAGAGAACAACCTCTGCATTAATGAAAAGAAAACCAAGGAGATGATTGTGGACTTCAGAAGGGGCAAGCATGCCCACCTCCCCCTGCACATG
>JAVLVB010000228.1:638030-662502 GCA_032876305.1 Orestias chungarensis | reverse complement strand
ATATATATATATATATATATATATATATATATATATATATATATATATATATATATATATATATATATATATATATATATACCTCATGGCATCTTAATTAAATAAAAACTAGGGTTTAGCTCCCCTCAGGCCAAAAAAAGATACAAGACACAAACAAAAAAGAATTGTATAGGATTCAGTTCCAGAGGTCTGAATAATTCTCGTATATTCCAGGAAAAGCCTGTCTTACTTTTTGCACTTTTTTGGACGACCCATAATTTCCCCAAATAATTCCTGGCAGTTGTATCTATATTCTCAGCTGCAAACTCTAAATCTGGCTACAATGCTTTTTTTAAATTGCAAACCGTAACTGGTTGTACACATTGCATTGAAGTTAAACTGTGCATATCAACAGTAGGTATAACCTGGGGCTGGTACGGAGATGATATTTTGGGGATTTTTGGAAACTTACTTTAGCATCTTAGCTAACTCAGCTTGCTGTGAGATCTTGCTTTGATGGTTAGTCCTGGAAATCGGACACCTATTAAATACATTACTACACACGTAGAATGCTTTAATCTCTGTTTTAAACAGTTTATATATTTCGTTCATTATGTTGTTCAGTCTAAGTGATGGAGTTTATTTAAAGGTGGCAGGGCACTAAAGCAATTAGCAAATTTCTTCTTTATTCAAATAAACCTTGCAATTAAAGCTCCCTCTTGTTCTTCTGATTCTGGACATCTATGAACCAACTGTTTTAACGCATTGAATTCAGTATTCCATGGCTCCATAATCTGAAGATGTATTTCTGTGTTCTTAGCATTTCGCTGGCTTAGCCCACACATATAGACACAAAAGGCAGATAATTAGTCACACCTCATTCATCCTGCGAACTCAAGGTTATTTGACTAATTATATTCAGGTAGGGATACTTATGCAAATACAACCAAGTGAATTGTGGTTTTTTTGAGGTAATAGAAAGGTCATTGCTTGTCATAGTTGCCTAACAACGGTACAAGGTAGAAGTGCCTAAATGTTGTTCAGCAGGACAGCACGAAGTCACGTAAGAGACAGAAAGCCAACCTGGTTTAAACTACAAAGGTCATTCAGGTTGAGTAGGAAAACGACAGCTGATAAAAAGTGCACATTACTAAGAGATGTCAATATATAATGTCGCATTTATACACGACATGGTGTTAGGAATGACGTGTTCACAAAAAAAGGTTATAAATACATTTTTCAATGCAAAGCTGATCATTTTTTGTATTTATTTGGTAAATTTGTAGTATTCTATCCCCCCAAAAAAGTCACAAATTTCAAATTGCAGGATTAGGCCTTAAGTTTGCCCATTTATCATACATGACAAAGAGCAATTGCCAATATCTGTTACAGGTGCAGTATTTAATTTTCTTATAGCTGCAACCCCAGTTAACTGTGTGGCTGCATTTTCCTCAAATAGATTTTAAAAATTACATCCTTTTTTCTTTTGCATGCCTCAAGGAACTTTAATATGGACTTTGGACAATATTTAGTTAGTCAAATGAACATGTTTTTTTACAGTATGAGTATGTTTAGTCCGCTTGCAATGCGATTTACAGTGAATAAACTGGTGACTGCAGTTACTGGCTAATGTGTTGGGTCCCACTTGTCCACTCTGCAGCTAAAAAATAACCAATGCAGCAGAGAGATCGAATCAACACATTTTTACCGATAGAAAATTGTCACATCCACAGTAAGAAGTCCAAAAACTTTAAGAACTGAATCTTGAACAGGGATGTCAAACGTACGGCCCGCCAGGGGGTTTGGTCTGGCCCAGGGGATTAATTTACATTATTAAAAAAATAATAAAAAAGAAACTTCATTTTGTTTTAAATTTGAAGTTCCTATATTGTTCGCTAGGGGCGCTGTGTTTTAGTCAGTTCACTTTACCCGCCTTTTTCCTTAGAAGGGTACCTTCATCAGCGAAATTTCTTTGTTAAAAAAGAGAAAAGTGGACACAGAGTGTCGGATTGTTCAAAAAAATGGACTTCTTCCTATATGTTCACGGAGGTGAATGGGAAACCCGTGTGCCTGGTGTGCATGCAGCAAGTTTCGGTGCTTACGGAGTACAATATTCGGCGCCACTATGAAACTCAGCATGGTGAAAAATGTAACAGGTTGCACGCAGAACTGAGAAAACAGAAGATAAATGAAATGTTGGTTGGTCTGAGGAAAAAGCAATCTGTTTTCACCCGGAGCATAGAGGCCAGTGATGCTGCTGTGAAAGCCAGCTACATAATTGCTAGGCAAGTAGCATTAGCATCAAAGCCGTACTGTGAGGGGGAACTCGTCAAAAATTGCATGCTGAAGGCTGCTGAAATTGTGTGTCCCGAGAAGCGACAAGCTTTTGCAAATATTAGCGTGATGAGAAATACCGTGGCAGACAGGATTTCGGAACTATCAGCAGATTTGGACAGCCAACTGAAAGTGGAGTCATTTATGGCATTTTTTGTTGCAATTGATGAGAGTACTGATATTACAGACGTTGCTCAACTGGCTATATTCATTCGTGGAGTTGATGACAATTTGACTGTCACAGAGGAGTTTCTCGAGTTGGTGCCTATGACTGACACCACAACAGCTGAGGACATTTTCCGCTCCGTCGTTGAAGCGTAAGCCTGACCACTGATAGTGCGGCGTCGATAATAGGGAAAAAGTCAGATGTTGTGACCAAGTTCAGAGAGAAAGTGCAAGCCGCAAATGGAGGGGGTGGGGGAGGGGGGGTTTCATTTCTTTGCATTTTGCATCAAGAGGCATTATGCTGCAAGTCCTTAAAAATGGATCGCGTCATGGAGGTGGTTGTCCAAAAGGTTAATTTCATCCGAGCCAGAGGTCTCAATCATCGTCAGTTTGACAGCCTTCTCAGTGACTGTAACATTACCCATGGTCTGCCATATCACACTGAGGTAAAATGGTAAAGCAGAGGTGCTGTGCTGAAGCGCATAATTTATGGAGAGAAAGGGAAAACCTGTTAAGAAATTGCAGTGCCCACATTGGCTGCAAGACCTTGCATTTATGGTTGATATTACAGAACACTTGAATAATCTGAACAAAATGTTGCAGGGACGCAAAAAAAATTGTAACACAGTATTATTACAGCATACATTTAAGTTAAAGCTCACGTTATGGGAGACGCAGACAGCAAGCGGAGACCCTGCTCATTTTCCCTGTCTCAGAGATGTGTGCGCAACAAGTGTTATTTCCGACGTAAATTGGTACAAAGACAAGATTTCAGGGTTGCTGGGGGAGTTTGAGAAACGATTTCATATCTTTAGTGAACTCGAGACGGAATTTGCAGTTTTTCGCTCACCAATCACAGTCAGAGCTTCTAATGCGATATGCAACTTGAAATCATTGATTTGCAGTGTGATGTAGAATTGAAGGACAAATTTGCCTCTGTGGCTTGGACACATTTTACAAGTATCTCCTACCAGGCTATCCTAAATTGACAGCACTGGCTGCAAAAATGTTATTCATGTCTGGGACTATCTACCTTTTTGAGCAAGTTTTCTCACTAATGAACAATAATAAAACAAAGCTACGATCAAAGCTCACACATAAGCATTTAAATGGGGTCCTGAAATTGGCTGCTACTCAGGACATGATGCCTGATATAGATGCACTTGTGCAGGCAAAAAGATGTCAAGCTTCAGGGGCAAATACTGAGCAAGACTGAACTCTCTAAAATGCTGCTTTGAATGTTGCACTAAAAAAAATAAAAAAAAGTGAATATTTGCTGTAGTAATTTCTGTGAAAGTCAGCGCTAGTCAGAAACAGATTTACAAGAGAGAGTTTTGTTAAGTAAATGTGTAATATAGATTTTAAATTAATGTTTTTCCAAGTTTAGATGTGTTTGATGTGTTTTAACATGCTGGGCAGTATTCCACAAAACTTTTACTAAATATTTAAAAACATGGTACAATCACTGCTCAGTTTTTTTTGTGTATAAAACATTTAAATAAATGTTAAACTGAGTACTAATGTTGTTGATATTACACATAATTTTCTTAAAAACGCTTAGGTTGTTCATAATATATGTAGCAAAAGGACAATTCATGTAAGGTAAAGATTTTTATAATTTATTTCTTCTTTGCACTAATAAAAAGAAAAAAAAAGGTCGTCGATGTAATTTTGGAATGAGTTTACTGGTCTGGCCCCCTTGAGATCGGATTCAGCTGTACGGGGCGCCATGACCAAAATGAGTTTGACACCCCTGATATAGGTGGATAAGTAAAATTAAAATGGTATTACTGAGTAAATATGCTAAAGATGTGTACCGCACTATCAGGTAAAATATTCCATATTCATAAACTAAATACATTATTTAAAACAAAATTAACCACATTTATTTGATTATAGGAATAATTTCCCAACATTACCAAATAAACGTCTCTCCAGGAGAGAATGAACTCTAGGTAACCCAACCTTTCTGACATTATACTGATAATTTATTAACATAAACTGTTACCAGCTTTTAGATTAGCTTATTTTGAACTGAGTATTACAAATAGTTCTGCTCTTTGAGAATGTAAAATCATAAAACGAACAAACAAAAAATCATCAAATAGGGGAAAGTGAAAAAGCTTGAGACCAATCTGTTATCAACTTTTTATGCTTTTAAATAATATGCTGCCATTCTGTAATGTGCATACATTTGCATCAGAAATAACAAAACACGCTCACGCAATTCAAATTTCATATTGAGTGTACACCAAGATATTGAAAAGCTCAAAACAATGGCTGCCTTTGGTAAACGCATGCTGCCCCAAGGTTGTGTCAGCAGTATTTTCAGAGATTTATTACTGTGCATCAGATACACTTCCTGGTTTTAAACTTCACAGGGCCCTTGGTGAAAATGCTGAGGTTTAAAGGATTTATTGCAGATTGTGTGTTGTTATTAGAAATTTTTATTACACTTTTTTTTTAAACTTTTTATCACAAATACCTATACTGGATATATGGCTGTCTGATTCTAACAAGGATAAACATTCTTGCTCAAGAAATAAAACAATCCTATTATTGATGTTCCCTAATAGAGTAATTTTTGAATTTCAATCTTTCTTTGAATCATTTCACAGTAAATATAGATACAATTTTATATTAGTTTTTACCCATACAAGCATGAACCACATGTATGTTTTCTTGATTACTTCCTGTGCTTTGTGTGGGTTGTTCTTTGTTTTACTTTTGTAAATTATAGCACTCAGCCTGAGAACTTGACAAGTCCTTGTAGTGCATGAAAATAAAAATGTATTTCCTTTGTTCTCATCCTGTTTCCATGGCAGCATACAGGGAATGAAGGACAGGCTGCTGGCTTTAATGAAAACACCCCAGGAGGTGCTCGACCCTTCTTGTTGTATAACTCTTTGCACAGCAAATTTACAGAACAATTTATTTTTACAGGTTTAAAATGAAATTCTCAGTTGTTAATATTATAAATAAAAAAGGTATATGGGCAATTTGGATATTCGTTCTGAAGAGGTAATTTAACATAATAAACAGTACTTTTATAAAGTATACAAAATAAACTAATTTTAGTGTAGTTTAAGTAATACAGATAACAAAATGTACGAGATTATTGTGATGTGAATAAAAGACACAAGGTTTTCAGGGCTTTTTGATGTCTTTCTTTACACTTAATGTCTGTGAAGTGCAATTCTATTCAGATTATTTGACATTGTTACCTTCAAATTCAGTGCAAAAAACATCGACCTTAACCCCCGCCCCCCCCCCCCATATAAGCAGTGAGTAGAACCACTAGTGGAACTACTAAGATTCACAGCCTGGCAATAAATACAGTCTGAGACTTATGCAAGAATGGTAAGGTTAGGGCCATAGTTGAAAGTAAGGCAAAAAAAGCTGTTTTATGTTTGCCAAAAATGTTGTAGATGAAAGGGCAAACATGTGGAAATGGTGCCCTGGCCTGAAAAGACTGTAACAAACTTTTTTCCTGAAATTTCAAACACTCTTGTGTGACGCTGAAAGTTAATCTAGAGACGTACTGGCATCCTGTCCAGTGTGTGACAATCACTTCTCGCCTGTTGTCCATTGGTGATAGGCACCAGCAGACCCTCACCACCCCATTAGGAGGAGCGGCCTGGAAAATGGATGGATGGAATGGTTGGAAAGACTTAAAACTACAGCCTTTTTTAGACCTATTTATATTTTCAGAATGGACCATTCAGTGTTCAAATCCTGATTGAAAATGTGCCTTTTTACCTAATTCTACTGGGTGCTGAATTCAAATATATGCCACATTTTTTCAGATTTGTAAAATCTTTTGAAATCATGTATTTCTACATCCCTACACAACTCTTCACATTGTTACATGTAATTATCAAATAAATTATTATTAAAACATCCTAACATTTTTCTACATTGAGACTATTGCATCAGCAATACTACTAAAGAACATTTAATATTTAAAAAAAATTTTTTATTGCATATGTTAGTAAAGGTAATTTGATTTAAAGTAGTACTGCTAAATAGAAGTAGCTTAAAAAGTAGCTTATTTTGCTCCATAAATCAAAAATTATTGTCCTTTCTAAGACCAACGACATCAGATAATATTGTCTGCAGGGTCCAAAAACAAAATAGTTGCACTTTATGTACTGAGCAGAAAAATCCTGCTTTAAATCCTACTAAAAATAACCAAGGTCGGTTTGTGTTTTTTAAACATCCAGGAAAATAGATTTCTTATGGGCTGACTTTATTTGACTTTGACTGAGGATAGTAATGATATCTGTGAAAAATGAGAGCAGGCTTCTGAAAAGCTGCATAAGTGTAAAAGATGCATAAAAGAGGATAGGATTTATGGATAGACTACGTAGGCTTGATGGTATAAAAACTGAACAAAAGTTGAGCTCATAATTTTTTCAGAGGAGACATTTACCAGTATCAGGTATCAAACATATACATCCCCAACAATCTCAGAAAAATGATTAAATGCTTCTGCTGGAGCTGGAAGTTGCTGCTATTGCTTTGTTAAAAGTGGGGAGGAAACATTTGCTGCATTCTATCAAACTTCTAATTATCTACTCATTTTTAATCTACCTTTTAACATGCATTAAAAATTATAAAAATAAGGCTACAATTTATTGACACCATCTTTCACAGCTGAGCTGGTTCAATCAAATTCACAGCTACTCACCAACGTCTTAGTTTCAAAGACAACCTGGATCATTTATTGGAGCTTTCTTCATCACACACTATAGAGCCATGACACCAAAATTAAGAATGACTCAAACTCATATTTTCAAGTTTTTCAAATGTGCCACAGCTCGTTCTCTCGCTGTAAATCAGATAAAATGCAAAAGGAACTTTTGCAAAGCCCTGTAAACTTCTGGGGGAAAGTTGAAGGCTGCTGAGACTCACAAGCCTGTTGCACTGACATGTGAATACGCAGGTGGAATGCTGCCTGTTGCAACACTGCTCCCTAGGAACAGCATCTTAGTGATTATTTTCTAAATAAACCTTACTGTGAACACTTGTTTTCAAGACAGGAAACTAGTGTGTGTGCTTTGTATATCAATGTTACAAAATACCTTTTATAGCAAACAAATGTTTCCATTGATATCAGTATGAATTCTGGTTGTGTAAAAATCTCATTAAATGTATATTGATAATTGCTGGGACCATGTTAGTTTCTTGTCTTGAAGATATATTTACTTCACATTTTGATGATATTATTTTGTCAGGTAGAACATGCTGCAGGATAATTTAAAAAAAAAAATCTGTAAAAGCATTTGAAATCACTTGTAACTATTAATCGTAAAAACATTTTCTGTCATCAGCTGGGGATAATGACGGCTGTAAACTTCAGTTAATATTACAAACCTGATCCAAAGACACCACCAAGTCCTATTGAGTCGGATAGAAGGGAAAATGTTGATCCGGCACTTGGCGCTCCCATGAATCACGGCCACACGTTGACATGCTGTTAAATCAATATGAAGTCAAGTAATAAGAGTCTGCAATCGGCAGTCTTATGAAGGAGCAGGTTGGGTGCCATCCTTATACATAATTCTGTTGACACATAGCGGCACCCATAGCTAAAGGCCATGCAAGATTTAGCACTTCAATTTTGTGCTATGAGGTAAGATATTTAGACTTATGAGATGGTTTCAGCCATCAATGGGAGACAATGGTTGTTCAATAATGATTTTGTACTCAAAAGCTCCTTTGCATCTTTTATACCAAAATTATCGAACACTTAGATATTTAGACAGATTAAACCAGAGATAACTCAAACAAGCAGTCACATTGTGCTTTCTACACTATATAATATTATATTTCAATAAGAAAGGGAACACATAAAAAAATCAATGTACTTATAGAATCTTGAAAATTCCACCATTACAGAGATTTGGGAATAAAACGTTTAATTTTCTAGGATTTAATAGCTATCAGAGATAGGTGGTCTACTGACTTAATATCGTGTTTTTGAATGAACATGAATGAGTTGAAATTTTCACTCGTGCATTTTAAGAGCCACTTAATGCTTTCAAAAGAAATTAATTGTTATTCAAATTGATCTGTGCCCTCACTGGGTAAAAAGGGGGTTAAATATAATCTTGCAAGAGAAGCAAACTCTTAATTAAAATAGCTTTAATTTATTTATTTATTTAAGCATAAGCCTAACTCAAAATCAGTACGAAGAGGCTCTCAGATGACTTGATTAAAGCTTAGAGTTACTTTTTGGAACTCTATAAATATATATTGATTTTCTTTCTTTAAAATGAGTTATAATGATCAAATAGAATCACATATTTGACATTAATTTCTTCAGCAAGTGTATTTGAGTGTCGTTTTCAGTTTCTTTTTCCAATGAATAATTTTAAGATTTCAATTAAATTTTGGCCTACTTCAGATGTATTCTTTAAGACAACACCCCAAACGCAACCTTTGTCTTGACCGTCATCACGGGGAGGGTTGTCCCTGCTGTCCTCCTACTGGAGCTCCCCTGTTCTCGCCGACCCTTGGATGTCTGCTTTAAGCCCTGGGTGCCAATCTGTGTCTCCTTACACCCATTACTAAATATGCTTTCTGAGATACTTCATACAAACGCTCTTACTCACTGCTGTTTAGAGTCAAGTGTTTACAGATTCCCTGTATATTGGGCTGCAGCTGCCACTAAATGCATCTTCTGGTAATACTAGTACTTTTAAAAGATGTTGTTATTATGTGTTGAGCAGCAGTCTACTAGGGGGTTTACCTAAGTTGTAAGTCTTACTGTGCAGAATTGTTACTCAATTTATATATTTTTAACAACTTCCTTAAATCTAATAACTGCAAAACTCATAATTTTGCACTCTGTATTCATATTCGTAAACCTGAGTGAGATTAAAGATGTCAACTGAAATTATGCTCTTGTGATGTATGTGCCATGCTAAGAGAACAGATGCACTATCCCCATATGGCCTCATGCATGCTACTGATTAGCTAATTAAAAGTGATGGAGTTTCTCTCATTCTGAAATCAGCTTGTATTTTAAAAATCTATCTAAATATTGTGGCAAAAAGTGTAACTTGTGTCTAGAAAATAATGAGCAGGCTTCTTTTGGCCATGAGCATTTCTGATGGGTGGCTGTAGTTACTACACAGAGCATCTTAGTGTATTTTCTATATATTTTCTATATATTTTACTTCAAAGTGAACTTCAAAATGAAACAATAATAGAGTGTCACTTGGCGTTATTAAGGACTACTAAAACGTTCCTGGTTATAACTTGTTTTTATCCCCTGCAACATTTTAAGATTTTAAAGATTGTGTTTTTTTTAAAGCACGGTGACATTAAGGTGTTTAATTTTGCTATGGGTGTAATTTTGCACAAAAACATTGTGGTTTTATACAGTTTCTATGCAACAAGCATCCTTTTATAGTCCTTTTCAGCAGTTATTGTTTACATGCAACTAGTTATTTCCAGTAAGTACACAGGTGAGTAAACAGGAGAAGACAGTTACACATTTTATTTTTGGGATGGCGGTGGCTCCGCAGTTGTCCCATCAGCAGTAGGTTGCTGGTTCTAAGCCCCACTCTGTTGTTGTGTCATCATCACCTTGCCTGCTGGTGCCAGTCAGAGGGTTCTTTGGCTACAATCTAGCTTGTCACTATGAGTGTGTGGATGATTGATTGTAGCGTAAAGAGCTTTGGAGTCCACTGACCTGAAAAAGTGTTACATTTTGTGTCTAGGTTTTGAAAAAGCAATGAATCCATTCAGTCCAAACAAATGGCCTATACTATATTTGTTACACATACACATACCAGCCCTTCTTTAAATTTCACACAAAATACTTAAAAAAACTGTGTCAGTCACAAAACGACTACCCCAATGTTTTCTAAAATTATTCCCTGTCACTGCCTGGGATTGGTCAGTTAAACCTACAAAAAGGGTTAGCTTTTCAGAAACACAGTCCTGTTAATTTTGGTCCTCCAAGTATTGCTGCACATTGTCAGACAGCTTGCTTAAAAAAAAAATGCTAGTTAACGAAACTAAAGAAGTTTTATGTTATTTATGTACATACACCAATATAAGTAATTATAATTTATGCTATGTTGTTTTTGAAGCACAGGTAATTTATATCGCTCAGTTTTCCAAGTTATGGTGATACTGTGGCATTTTATTATATATTATTGTACTGTGAGTCTCTTGTATCTGACCAGTGCTATCAAATTATAGCACAACCTTAAAACCGTTCTAAGCTGTATTTCAGAGAAATCTGAAGTTATGTGATCACATGCACCGACTGAACCAGTTCCTTCCACAATGTGTCTGTGAGCTCTCTTCCTGTTTCGTCTCTTAGTTGGCTTTCTACCATTTGTACCGGATAGGTTTATATGTGTGAAGATACCTAGAGGCCTTCCACAATTGCTCACATACACAAATAATTCTCACAGCTGCTACATCCTGTCTCCAGGTTGACACATACTGTGGAGGAGAAAATGGAAAGAACAAAGTGATAATGAGAAGGAGTGAGAGAGGAGACGGGACAGCAAGAACTGCATCTCATTTACTGCCTTCATTTTCATCATCCTTCCATTTCTTCTTCTTTCCGTTCGTTGTGCATTCTTCCTGTCTCCCACCTTTCCATCATTTCTAACACTGTTCAGCTTCTCCAAAGTTCTTTCATCCTGTTCCTAGCTTACACAAAGCCAGCTTTGAACATGTGCATGTTGCTTTCTTCATACTCAGTTTCCTTTAATTTCCTACAATCATTAGTGCCACCATTTAAATTATACTCTCACATGGGTTTTTTAAACCTCTATTAATCTTCTGGAGCGTTTCCCTAAATCAGGATTCATAATTGTCGAGGAACTCTGCATGCTGTAGATCTCTCTTTTAGGGGTGCTTAAGGACGGCAAAATTACACCTACTGTGGCTTTAAGAGGCTTCAGTGATAGCACAGGAACTACTTATGAAAACACATCTAAAAGAAGCTTAAATGTATAAAGAGCCACAGCACATAAAAAGCTAAACCCTTGAAGTTTACTGTAGCTAAAAAGAAGAAGGAAAAAAAAACGTAAAGGAACCCTCTAAAAGGTACCACTAAAAAGTTTGCCGTTTCTCCTTCAAAGGACAACAGCTAAAGATTCCCAGCGGAAACAAGGCATTCATAGTATTCCTTTTATTAATTCTGGAGTTAGTTAGTTGTATATATTAGTTTAGATTGTAGTCTTTAATATTAAAAAAGGGATACATTTTTGGAAACAGACTGTTTGAAACTGTATCCTGGGATATAGTGTGATGTAGTGGTAGAGTGAGCGCCACATCCTCAGAGTCTCTTGTCCTCAACCTGATCCTGGTTAGATTCATGACCTTCACATCTTTACTCAATGTCTTCCCACCTTCTCAATCTGCCCATTTTCTATTTATTAACTATTAATAATGGCTACTAGGCCTACAAAATAAAATTTGTACTAAAGTTTGTATCTAAAGTTTGAAAACTTTCCAAGAAACACATTATGACTTGTTCCTAAACCTAAATTTCTCAAATAGGTTCAATGAACTAGGGGCAGCAACTCTCTGTTGCCAAAAGGACAATAACAAGCAACATATTCGAACCAGGAATTATGTCCATCATTAAAAATTCTGTTTACATGCACAGCTCTGACAGATTATCACATTATTGTGGAAGTCTGAAGGTATATTCATAATGGTCATGAAGCTGCATCATCTTGCTACGGAGACCAAATCATAAATCCAGCAAAAACAAAAGCAAAAAACTCCTATTAAGCTTTCTTACAAAACTGATGGACCCAACTTTGTGCTATTTCTTTCTAACAAATTGTCACACATGTTTTGGGGGAACATACTATTTAAAAAGTGACTACACTAATGACAGTATCATGCCATAAAGGGCAAAGACCTGTATTATGTAGCTGCTTGTCATGGGTTCCCAATGTTGAATATCAAAAACTTGAACCTGAATTTGTAGTGGCAGTCATGTCGGTGTGATTTTTGGTTTTTATTTATTTTTTTCGTATTTCCTTTTGTTGAGTGGTTTTCATTAAACTTTGCAAGATTAGTTCATACAATAAATGGCTTTACTAATATAAAACACAAAAACCAACTTCATTTTTAAGAAGACTTTTTATTATTTATACCATTTACAGGTAAGGTTGAAAATTAACCTAAAAAAATAGCCTAATTCATTTAAAAATGTGTCCCAACTTTAAGACGCCGGCATCTGTCAAAAGATAGTAATAGAGTAACAACAGGAGCAAAATAAATCTTTTTGTTTGAATTTTGTTTTTTACCTACAATTGTTATAACATTCTCAGTAATCAGTAAAAGTTATGTCATTACAGCAGGACTGATCCCAAGACGATCTCGAGGTTATGACCTGTTATGACATGACTGGAAGTCAGTGTTGCCAACTTAGCGACTTCGACGCTATATTTAACGAGTATTCAGACCCTCTAAAATAAACAAAAAAAAAATCTAAAAATTGTGTGTGTGTGTATGTGTGCGCATGTCTATATATATTTGTAAATATATAGTATAGAAATAATATCGTAGTCGTAGTAAATAGTAAAAGTGGTTCTTTATTAAAGCTTGTTTTGCATTTTACTTTTTTTTTTGCATTTTACATATTTTACAATAAATGTTTTGGTCATTTATTTTTGCACAATTGAGTTATTTTGTCATGTAATCTGATTTAAACAAGAAACTGTTTCAATTAAATTAATATTTTAATCAGTGAAATATAAATAACAGTTCTCAGACTACAAGCACAATCAACTAAATTAGCATGAAAGCAAGAATTAGAATAATTATGTCTTCTACAAAAGTTAAGCATTCATCCCAGGTCTTCAATCAAAACATACACAGCAACATATTTTGTTTTTTATAATAGGTATTTTTACTTCTGTTAAGGTTTTTGTACGTTATGAAAAACTGCAGACATGCTCCCATGTTATGCAAGCAAATTTGGTCAGTAGCCTATATGCATTAAATTATGTGTTAGCAATCTCGTTTCCCTGCAAATTTTACAATTATGAATTACCCTGCGGCCTAAAGATGCTTTGATAAAGTGAAAATTCAGTGAAGTAATCAGTAATCGGTTTGATACGAAAAGCTAGGCTCCTCCTCCCAGTGCCAGGTCTCCCACAAAGGTAGGAAGTGATTTCCTTTTCAGTTCAGTTCAGTTCAGTTAAGGCTATTGCTCATCATGCAGATTGGAGTGTGTGTTTTTGAGAGACGGCGGGTTTGTAATTTGATGTCTAAGGGTTGTATGACAACAACAAAACATGTTGTGAGGTCAGTTACTGCAGGCTGGAAACGATCGGTGGGGGTTTGGGATGTTGACACTGGACTGGTAGATCTCAGGAGGTTGGCTACTTGAAATGTAGCTCTTGGGAGAAAAAAAAGGTTGGGCACCCCTGCATTACAGCAATCTAACGCACTAGTATTTTGACAATTTTTGATCGTCACATTGCCATCACCCTAATTTGGAAATCTGATAGCGTCAATCCAGAATTTTGAGATTACATCTAAATAAAAATATTCTGAAAATAAAGGTGATCTTAAACCCTAATTGTCTATAAAACATCTGAATTTGATTGTAAAAAATTGAGATATTACAGCAAATACAAGCAGTTATTAAATGCACACAGTTTAATAAACCCAATGAATACTCAAGATGAGATTATTTCCTAGTTAGCAACACTCTACTGACGAATATTTCAGAAAGCTGGATCTACCCCATCACTGTCAGTGATCATGTGCCATGTGCATCACTTGGATGAATAAGAAAATCAAACCACCTTCTAGGAATTGGAGATTTAATATATCATAAATTAAAAACCCCGAATTTACTCATTTCTTTAGAAAAGAATGTCTATGTACTTAGAAAATAATGATCAGCCTGCTATAAATGCCTGCACTCTCTGGGAAACCGGAAAAGCTGTAATGCGAGGCAAAATAATCTAATTTTCTTTAAATAAGAAAAAGAAGAAAAAATTGAAGAATTGTAGAATTACAATTTAAAATTAACAGTTAGAGAATATCCATGTTGCCTCTCAAGAAGAACACATATTAAACAAAATAAGGAAAGCCAAATTGGAAATGAATGAAATATTAGGTAAGAAAACTCAGTTTATGGTGCAAAGTCTTCGTTTGGAGAATTTTGAACATGCAATAAATCTGGAAAATTCCTAGCAAACCAGTTAAAAATGAATAAAGAGAAAGCAACTATCATAGACTTATCACGATCTGTTACCCATGATCCTGATGCAATGAACTACGTTTTTATGAATTTTTACAAAGACTTATATTCATCAAGCAATGATCCATCAGATATAAAACTTCAGGAATTTCTTAATCTTACAAAATCTAACAGGTCAAGCTGTTACATTCTCCTATTTCAATAGATGAGCTCGATGAAGCCCTACTATAGTTTTCTGATAATAAAGCTCCAGGACCAGATAGTTTCCCAGCTGAGTTCTACAAGGAATTTTGGACTATACTAGCACCAACATTCTATAGGACAATATCTGAAATCACAGAGAAAAACAAAGGTCCCTCAGATATGAATTCTGCTAATATTATATTGCTCCAGAAACCCATCCAGTTACTGTCGAATATTCTTGATAAATTTAGATCTCAAGATAATCTCAAAGGCACTTGCTAGAAGACTGGAAAAAGTAACACCTCTTTTAATACATCCAGTTTAAACAGGCTTCATAAAGGGAAGACAGTCTTCCACTAATATGCGCAGGCTAATTAATATTATAGACTATTCTACTATCAATAACCTGGAAGCCATAATTTTTTGCTAAAAGTCCCTTGTTTATATCACTTATGGGCAGAGTAGCCACCATTAAGATGATGGTCTTTCCTAAAGTATATTACCTATTTTTAATGATTCCCACAAGGCCATCCTCTGCTTGGTTTAAGACACTATACTCCTGCATCTTCAAATTTTTATTGAAAAACAAAGCACCAAGAATCAACTTTAAAACTCTACAAACAGTGAAAGATTGTGGTTGTTTAGAATTACTAAACTTTAAGCACTATTCTCTAGCTAATTGATTGCAGTACAACTCACATTGGTAACCTACGAGATCAAGAATGGATGGACAAATATTCTGTGATAATCTGGAAATCTGTTATTTATCATTTATTTGCCCGAGCACTAAACATCATAAATGCTTTAAAAGCATCAATATCAGCTCTTCTCTAAGCCTGGTGGGAGTTTCTTAAAATAACCAAATCCTCATTCTTTCCATGTAAATGTAACACCCATTTGGAACAACCCTGACATCCTGCAAAACAAACAAATGTTAAACTTCACAGTATGGAAATACAAAGGAATGGCCCGGAGGGCCTGTGACGGGTGGTTCAGGCTACCTTGGACGTGCCGGCATGATTGTGTATAAATGTGGGTGTGGCTGGGTATGGGCCTGGGTGTCCTCTGGCTTTCCATGCTATTACAGTGTGGGAGGGGTTGTGCCCTGCCCCCTCCTTGCCCTACCTCTCTGCTCGCTGCTGCACTCACCTGCGGCCAAACTGGGCCCTAGGGTGCAGTGGTGGGGCGCAGTGGTGTGTATACCTTGGGGGCTCTACTTTGCGACTGCAGGGGCTCTACCCCGGACCCCCTGTACGGTCCTCTGGGGGGATCCTGGTGTTCCTGTGGTGGCCTGTCTGATCTCTGTGCGTGGCACTGATGTGGTGGACCTTGTGCACCCTTTGGTCACCTGGAGGGGGGTGGCAGTGGCCCTCCATACCCATGGTTGAGCATAACTCATGTAAGACCTACATCACAATCTCTGCATGTTCAATGAATAGTGGGACAAGGTCTACTATTTAAATTCCTTTCTCTACAACACTCAGTAGTATGAAATAAATAACTCTTTTTTTGGAGTTTTTTTTACACAGAAAAGGCTAAAAAGTTTGGATCCATCCACAAACGGGTTTGCTTTTTTAAGCAATACACATTAAATAATATAATTTTAAAAAAAAAAGTATTGTTAGCAACTATCAGTCATTGAGCTTCAACGTGGATGATGTTTAAAGCTAACCGATATTTAGAAGCAAAAAAATAAAAACTTTAAAGCAGCAGAAAAACAATTCAGAAGTATTTACTGTAGCATTATTGTTTCAAGTTTTAAACTGCCCGACAAGAAATATGCTTCCAGTGTTTCCATAACTGCCTATGGTCTATTGGTTTACTTTTAAAAGGAACAATCATTTAATAATAGAAACCGTAGGAAAACCACTTTTATGTTGCTGTAACTACTCTTTTAAAAAAGCAACTAAAACTAGATCTAACAAGGACCTAAAAAGAGGATCTGAAAACTCCACACAAATAATAATAAGTGTAAAGTTTAAAACTAAGATATTTAACAAGTTCTTATTTGGAGGTGAAAATAAATATTCTCCCTTAAACATCAGTGTCCTGGTTATCTATTAAGATGCAGCTTGAATATGGTAAAGAATCCAATAAAAACATCAAAGATTAGATGAGGAAAATATGATACTGGCCACTATGGATAATAAATGTTAATGTGTGAGGTCTTTAGATCAACTCATACAATATGATTTTCTCCAAAGAAGGCTGGCGTTGTGATGGTACCATCATGCTGAAAGTCTTTTTAGGTGCAAATAAAAGTGATGCAATACCCTTGTTGCCACTTATTTAAATCAACAGGTAGATGGTTGAAACATGATCATTAAAAGGTTTTGAGCAATCCTCACCACAAATAGAAAACAGGTTTTGGAAAAGATAAGGCAGGCTAACATTAAGCTTTCTGAAACAGAGGCAATTTCAACCTTCCTAAAAATGAAACGACTATCTCAAAAAAAAAATAAGTTTGGGCCTACAACTGAGCATTTTTAATTTAAAGAAGGGTGGTCAAAAGTAGATATACAATTATGCCACAACCCTGTGAAATTCCTCTGCAACACTCATCATTTAGATATGGCAAATTTAAAATATGGGTGGTGGTCTATTTGTACAGCTGATGCTGTATATATGTGGATTGCAATATAGCTGACCTTTAAAGCAAAACTAAGTAACTTTTCAACTTTCATAAAATATTTTTTTATATAACTTTTGTGATTACAGGTCGACTTACAGCTGACAACTCTGTCATGGCCCGAGGGGGTGCGTATAGCTTAAACTTTGAGGAGGGTTGCAGGAACCCTGGCACACAAAACAACTAGAAATGTGCTTACTCCTTTACCGCATACGTCACTTGTCTACCATGCAAATCCTTTCACTGAAGTTCTTGTGAGTTGCCGGTTGTTTTTAAACTTCTGCTAGTTAATACTTAAGTAGAATTAATCGTGACTTAAAGAACATGTCATATTTAAGCTTCTGACCCACATAAAAACGAAGACTTTCAGGAGTAAATTTATGAAGTTTATTTAAAGGGTTGTGTTGATCTTGGAACCAGAGTAGACCAGAGGCAACGGACAACGAAAGGGAACCAGAGATGATCAGCAGTGAGGGGATCCAGAGACAGCAGACAACGAACAGTTCAGCGGGGAAACTCAGGGGAAGGCAGGAACGACGTGGGAGACCGAAGACCACTGAGGGGTAAGCAGAACGGGTGAGGTGATGGGGGTGGAGCATGATGATTAATTGAACGTTCTTACTTTGTTGATGGATGGTGAAATGCCAGGAGGAGTGAGTGGTGAGTCTTTCCAGTGTAGGCAGGTTGTCCAAGGGTAGAGCACGGCAGATGGTGGAAGGCTGGAGTGAGCAATACGAGCTGAACCAGAGGAGCGGAGAAACCAAAGGATTGTGACGACTGGTGGGATTCTTGAGATGGTATGGACACTGAGATGATTGGAACCTGGGTGGATGATGAACGGCACAAGGCGGGGAAAAACAAAGTATCAAAATAAACAACAAAAAACTTTCAAAGGGGTGTGGAGAACAAAAGTGAGTACAGAACTAAGGTAACTGGAGACTAAGAAAACTGCAACTACAAAAAAGGCTAGAGAACTAGAGGCACAAAAAACACTAATTAAAAGGCAAGTAAATCTAGAGAACACACAAAAAATGGGCACTGAGAGCAAGAGGTTACCGGAAGCAACTAATACTCAGGGTGCGAGTAGCTGATCCACCGCTACTCTTATACTGGTCCATCTCGTTACTGCCAAGCGGTTGCACCTTGCCGTGTGAGAAGCTGTAGAAGGTGCTCCAGCAGAGGAGGCTCTGGCGACCCCCAGTGGACAACCTGAAAAGTTTCTGAAAAGACTCAACCTGACAGAACAACATACTTACAGGGTTTGATTATTCATGTTAAAAATAGAGATCAATGTAAATGTAAATTGTTTTAGCACCAGAATGACAAAAAAAACATGCAAAAATAGAAAAAAAAAATTGTTCTAAAGTAGGAAGCTACATTACTGCTGTTTTGAGGCCTTGACGCCTAACTTTTTCCAAACCAAATGAAAAAGCTTTAAAGACAATATACAGTTTAGACACACTAAGCCTAGAGAGTATGAATGAAACAGTCTAATGGAAAACTATTTGAGAGAGTGGAATTCTGAGGGAGCCCTAGATATAACCATAAAAATACACCTACCTGTCCTTGCGGAGGAACACATATTTTTACCTTGTAAGGGTCAGTAACTGACATGTATGAATTGAAACGGAACTATTAATCCTGTCTCTTCTTTGAATGCCATTTTTTGTAACAATGCCTGAGTATGAACCTTTATTTTCATTAGGGCATATTCGCAAGATGATTACTTAGGTTTGGTTAAAGCAACACTAAGTAACTTTTCAACCTTCATAAAATACTTTTATAACTTATGTGATTATATGTATACTTACAGCTAGTTGAATGATATCTCTGTCATGGCCCAAGGGGGTCAGTATCGCTTTAACCAGCACCAAGCAACTTTGAGGAGGGTGGCAGTAACCCTGCCACACAAAACAACTACAAATGTGCTGACTGCTTTACAGCATACGTCACCTTCCCTGTTTTTTTTGTTTTTTTTTAACATTATCATATTGTTTTGCCACAATTAGATTCATTACCTGATAACTATTCATCCTTCACACAGCCACTGGAAAGAGAAATGTACTTCAGTCCAACTGCAGGTGACCGGTAGTTCAGGATTTTACGATACTATGCTTTGGTCCTCATGGGAAGTGCAGTTTTCCTTCAGGCGAAACATTACCACTTTTGGCCGCAGGCTCCCAAAATTGACCAAAACGAAAATTTCTTTACTGTTACTTTAATGTTTGTTTTTTTGTTTGCTAGTTTAAGTGTATGTTTTCAGAAAACCAGATTAATAATGTACCTTGAACAAAATAACAGTTTAAATATAACTTTTTTATATTTCTTCATTAATTAATTTTTTTGACTAATGATGAGTGTGTGTAAACGTATGATTAGTTTTGTTTAGAGGCAAGTTTCAAATTTATGAGAAGAGAAAATTCATCTGCTTTTGCTTATTCAGTAAAACTCTGTTCTGCAAATGGAGATGGAATTTAGGCTTTTACTGATGATTTGTGTCTGAGATTTTTTTACCAAAGCAGCGCTGGCACACTGTGTCATTTTGCAGAGTTAGGGGGAAAAATCCTGAGATGCATTTTTATTGAACAGATGTGGAAATCTTACACTGTCAACTTAAACTGCTTTTGTTGCGCATGAATGCAGCTTTCAAGCACAACACTCCAACTTGCACATCTTCACACTTACTGTGTTGTGAAGACTTCCATTAGTGAGTTGTGCATTTTTCTTTGAACTACAAACATCTCCTTATGATGTGACATTGATTCCACTGATAGCACTGATACTTAACAACACTTGACAAAAAACACCAAAAGAGTTGATTAACTAATCAGTCACATACATCGCTACTTAGTGTGTAGCAACAGCAAATACATTTAGCTAATTTATTGGATATATGATTATGATCAAACATTTGATATTCAATGAAAGCACTACCATAGCTAGAAAGAAGCACTTACCTAACTATTACTATGGAAATTAATTGAGGCTTGATAAATGTTGGACAGAGTGTGTGAAATATGTGGTGGGGTAACTGTAGCATTTGCTATTTACATTAGTTTTAAAACATATGCAGTTCTGAGATTTATATATATTTAAAGTTGTACTTTCTAAATTCTTACTTTTTTGCATGTTCTCAACATTTTTAAAGCATTATCAACAACAACCAATACAAACAACCCATAACTAGGCCCATTTTATACATATCAGGTTATATGTCAAAAAACAAGACGCTACATTTGAATGCAAAAACTGCTTTGAAAACCATTATCTTTATTTTAGGGTTCTAAGATAAAACAATGCTGTGCTTGTAACAGATTTGTTTGGGGAGTGTAACAAGATAGATCCAAAACAATGATTAATAGGTGGAATATATGTCTTGTAATCCTGTTATAATTAATGATTAACCAAATCAAAAGGATTTATAATGTTATAATTAATTTTTACTTCCTCTTGTAAATTGTCTGTTGCTGTTACCTTTCCACCAATATATTCATATTGTCATTTTGTTACTGTTCTATTTCATTTGATTTGATTTGAGTATGCTATTTTTATATCTGTAAATTATGATTTTTCATTTTTCCTGGTTTGGGCTGTAATGCTTAGCTTTTTAATCTTATTTTTATATCTTTAAGTTTCAACAACCTGCCCCAAAACCTTTTTTTATTTAAAAGATTACTCAGAACCCACCTGCCCTATTGCACTTGTTATTTTGTATGCAGTGGGATGTTATCAAATGTAGTTAGACTAACTAACTAAGTTAGTTCAGAATGCCAGCTTGACTTTTAACACACAGATGCAAGCAGCACTATAATACAACACTCCTATGTTCTGTTCTTTACAATGGAGGCTTTTATATTTTAGAATTCTATTAGATATATATTTTAATGTGTATTAAACAGGTTGGAGCTTTACAACTTTATTAATTTGTATAGTATTACATACTCCTACTAGATGGATCAGGTATGCATAGCAACTGATGTTGCTCTTTTTAATTAACATGACGCTATCTGTCAATAAATCCTGTGGCTTTGTCAGCAACCGACCCCTCAACAGACACAATTTGCCCAAAAGTAAAACGCCCCCTTACCTGCAGTAAGAGAACCCTACTAACCTCCGACAGCATTGTGAAAGTGATGCATTCGTACAGATTTCGTGGGAGATAATCTAAAAAGAAGGTGTCAAAAGTTCTACGTGAGGAAACAACAATCCTGACACACGTTACCTAGCATGCTTAGAGGGCAGAATTATGTTTATTCCATTTCCAAGACACAAATAGTCTGGAAAGATGTTGAAGATGGATCAAGGCCTGCAACCTACCTCATTAACATGATGGACGGTATCCACCACATGCTCATGTGTGTAAAGGTAAATGCCAATAAATCTCCAATTTTTCGAATGCTTAATTAAAAAAATCACAGCTTATTTAGAAAGCTTCGTTTTAGTTAATTTTTATAAAATTGCAAATATCATAATTTTTTTGTGATCTCAATCACCATTGCTGCTTCCCTACCAGCGAGGATATGGTGGGCCAGATAAGGATACAACAGACAATCAAATCAGGGGATAAGGAGGAGGCATTTGTCGGCCACATCTAAAGGAATCTTCGAATTTGAACAGTCCTTGTCGTCATGTCGTAATTGGCCTAATAATGAGGCCTCTGAATTCGGACACAGCAAATGGTGCAACCGGAAGGAGGCCTTTAGTCTGACCACCTTATTTCTGAGATGGCATTTAGTCTAATGCTGTTTTTTCTTCAGACTTGTTTTTTTACAAGCTTTTAGTCTAACACCATGTGTTCTGAGATTTTGCTGTGTAAAATCTTTTTGTCTGAAGCTGTTTAGTCATAGTCTAAAGATGTTAAGTCTAATTCTGAAAAAAAAATGTGTCAAGAGACACAGAAGATTGTTTACTGTGGGGCTTTCACAGAAAGAAATGTCTCCAAAATGCCTACAAACTATATATAAATATATCTTTGTAGTTTTCATGCCTTTCACATGAGCCGTAAGACTTTGTTTTAATTTATTTTATGAATACATTTTTCATGTATCTGTGCATTATCCATTGTCTGTTACTTTACTACTAATACACGGAAAGTTCTACACTAAGAGATAAAAACTAATTATATTATTTTCCATTTGTCGGGGGTTTTACATATAGAAGCCATATTTGCCGTTGTTTTCAACTAAGCTAGTGTTAGTCGACTGTCGTAAAGTGAGACACATTTATATGTGATATAATGATTGGGCTATAATGTTGAGTCAGATGAAAACGAAAGAAACTTTAAATCTAGAAAAACTGTTGCATCTTTAAATAAAATGTCTAGAAAAAAAAGGCCAAAGATTGTTTTTCCTTTCGCGAGGCAAAGACGGATTTTGTCAAGGCTCATAGAAGAAGGCTTTGATTTGGAGGGGCTTAGAAAGACAGCTGGGAAAATTTGCTTGGACAAGCGGGTATTGAGAATAAATGACTGATGTTACTCGTTTCATAATTGATCAGATCTAGCAGGTTCATGGTTGGTACATGTCACTGGAGAATTTGACATTGTTTCGTCAAATTAGTTTTTTTTTATACAGGCCCGGAGGATATGTAAAAATCGGCACATTGGCACGCTGAAGAAATTGAGGTAGGGTTAGAGACAGAATGAGAGAGAGAGAGAGGAGTAAAACAGTCATCCAGCTGTAACTGCTTAGGCAGTGAAGCTGAAAAAGATGAAAGCCAGATTGTTAGCATTAGTGACATCACGGCAGAGGGGGAATTGCGTCAGCTTTTTCAAACAGTGCGCATGAAATAGCAAAGAGTGCCTATTCTTGTGATGACAGACTGGACCCCCTAGAATATGTTGACAGGCTGTGAGTAATCACAGCTGTTATTATTTTTGTCCCACAAAATCAGTGGCTTATCAGGGAGATGAGATCCCTTCCTTTTGTTATTAGTTTTGTGGCGGTCATTAATATTTCTTGTCTTAACTATTACTCAGCAAAAGGAAATGAATGAAATTAATACACGGAGGAAATGACTAGATACTGAACTGATTTAAAAAAAAGTATTACTGCAACTTCTAACATTACTTTCAATATCTGCATCTGACTTTACTGTTAATCCCGGAGGTGTTGCACCAGCCGATGTTATTCGTTCTGACCTGAATTCTAGTCATTGCAGTGTGTGGCTCTGGGGGACTCTGAGTCTGTCTTCTATGTGAAACACGAGGGCTGATCGCTTTTTATTGTATCACCAAACAGCTTCTGTCACATCTTTAATGAAGGAATCTCCACCATCAAAGGCTCTAGCTTCCAAATAAGCGTAATTATTCTTCCACCAACAACAGCTTTCACTCTGCTTGCGTTGACAGTTGAAGATGATGGTCTCAAACTTCCGGAATGCCTTAAAAATGTACATACACCCTTAAAACATTATTTCCTTATGTCACATTGCAATTCTTTTTTATCATATGCCTGGAATTGTTGCCAATTTTGTTTTAAAATTAGATATAACTGAATGGAGAGACCCTCCAAACATTACATTTTGAACCCTAACCAGTTTGGTCGGGCCTCTCTCACAGAGGTATACCATTTCATTGTAGCTCTGGCTGTATGTTTCGTCTTGCTAGAAAGTAAGCATTTATCCAAAGTATGTTGATCCCTTCATCAGAGTTTTCTGACGTTATTGTCCAGTTTGGTTGCTAATCCATTTCCCAATTAGCTTGGATCAGATTCCATGTCTCTGGTTAAGAAATGCATCCTCTCAGCAAGAAGCTGTTGCTACCACAATTCATAAGGGTGGTATGTTAAATTCAGCTTTAATCCCATCTGTCACAGCAGGTTTTTTAAGAAGCTGTTCATGTCCCCTCAATGGTTGGGTGTAAACCACAAACAAAACTTCATATTTCTTCATATATATATATATATATATATATATATATATATATATATATATATATATATATATATATATATATATATATATATATATATATATAT
>JAVLVB010000228.1:610326-637930 GCA_032876305.1 Orestias chungarensis | reverse complement strand
TCTCTTTCTAATCCTTACCTTTTACGATGAAGGCAGACAACCTGGTTCAGAGCTGTATTAAAATCTTTCCTTTCATCAAAGATGGATCTCATCATGTTATGTCTGATTTCCAATGATTTTTTAACTTGACCCTGTCACAAATTTCAATAAATAAATGGAAGTAAGTCATTGCAACTTTACTTTGTACAAGAAAGTTCCAGGTTCGGCAAGGGTTTATATCTTTTCCGGCAAACCAAACACCATCAGTTTATTCCCAAATGGTTCCAGTAAAAAACTCCAATATTTTCATTTTTTTGTGCAAAACTTTTTTCATAGCTAAAAACAATGGGAACCCACAGACTCTGCTACCTAAGTTGACCCCAGTTATTATTAATGTGCAAATGTGTCACAGTACACAACAGGACACTAAAACTTTAACTGACCTTGTTTTAAGAATTCTTTCTCTTTCATCCTACCCTTTCATCCACATTCTTCAAACAGCCAACATCCACAAAAGCATATTCTTGTTTACAGCAATAGCCCAGGGGAGCTGTTGAGTGAACAGGCAAAAATGCTCTCTTATCCAGGAAGTGAATAATACAAGTGCGTTTGACTGCTATCTAGTAAGTCATTTCATAACTTTACTGAATGTTATTCTCAAATTTATTCAGTTTTGTTAATGTATCATTCTGTGCTTCATCTACAACAGACAATGTAAAGGTTTTTTTGTTCTTTTGGCCATACTGAAACACAGTGTCTCAAAACACTGTTACTTTTACAGAGCTATAGGTGGCGCTTAAAAGAGATCTAACATTCAGGTGTTCTGTGGTTTAATAATTGATGTCTTTGCCCCGTGAGGCTCGTAAGATATCAATCTATTAAAATGCTTTATTCACTATACTATAGTTAAATGAACAATTTGAAACCTTATCATGTTGCATACTTATGGAAATTATCTCTTTGACCAAATATTATAATGAGATTTTTGGAGGTATTTTCTGTATTTGAAGCGATTTGCAGTTTAAGGCTATTCATCCTCAATACCCAATCAGTCTTAGAAAGGGCCACATAGCAATGCAGTCTATCCCAGGTCCCACTGGGAAGAAGCAGGGAACAATGGCATGCAGGTCGCAACTCCACAATATATCACAGAACTATACCACAGAGAAAATGATAACTGGGCACTCACACAGCTAATCTAAAATAACATATTAACCTTTGACATTTATTAAGAACCTAAAGAAAATTCAAGCTACAAACAAGGAAACACATGTATGTAAATCACTGTGTTCCTGCAAATAGATTTGGCAATGGTTTATTACTATAAATATATTTCCAAAGTTAATTGGTAATTTTGCTCTTTCTATTTTACACTAGGAACGACAAAATACAGTTTTTAAAAAAAGTGACAGTAGCTAATATAGCCGTCTAACATACATCCTTAAATCAGTAACCAGAGAAATCAGCTATACTCTAGAATAGTTGCAGATATTTATACTTAAAGTGGGAGAATGGCCTTTATGGAAAATAAGTGCAAAACAACTGATGTTACCAATGCATGAAATCTCAAACAGAATCAGAATTATTGCAATTGCCAGTAAAAACTTTAATGACAGATTACAGGCTAGGGATTATTTCTGGTTTAATGATGTAAATGAATAAAATACATAAATTACAATAAAATAGAATATAAAGTAAAAAGGACAGGACAAAAATTGTACAAATTACACAAACAATGTTAAAGAATATCCGCCTTTTTACCTTTTAAGGAATTCTCCCTCTGTTAGCAGGTTTTAGTGAATACTCCAGATCATCTCACTGAACGCAGCTGTGTCATAAGTAAACAGGAAATGGTGATACACTTGGGAATTAAGAGAGGAGGAACATCTAGGTCACTACTTCTTATTGATAAATAAACCTAAAAGCATATTTTCTTTGTCTTTCACATTTTTAAGCACCTTTGAAGTGTGTGGGAGACGAGGTAAAAAAAACAACAACAAACAGAACGTAAATTTTAGCATCAATTAAATTAATTTTGACAGCTGTTTATTCACTGGTGGCTGCATTTCAAAGTGGATCTAAGCTTGAAGGAATTAAATAAAAGTACAGTTTTGATTACATCAATGGTTGTTGTTAGCCATTTTTTGAAGGCTGATAGTTTCACAATTTACAGCAGCAGGCTAGCGCTTTATTAACAAAATGATACGTGCACTGCAAATTATGCCTTGTTCTACTATTTCTTTAATAGATTTACATAACTTACTTAACCTGCAAGAGAGGCTGCCTTACAGACAACATATAAATGTGTAAATTAAGAAAATTATAACATCCTTAAGGTTTATTTAAACTACTTGGATGATTTACAAACAACTACTCAGTTAATAGTGTAGCAGCCATCCAATGGAGTTGGACTGATAGAGTGTCTTGTGAAAGGGATGTCATTCTTTTGATTGTAATATTAAGGATTTGGAACACAGATAAATTTGTAAAGTTTTGCCTTCTTCATTTTCACCTTCAGTAATAATACAGCTCCAGCATCCCCCATTGACCACCACTCATAAAACACTAGAGCTTTTAAAACTGCTCCAAATGGACTAGAGCTCATTTTATCAGTCTGCTTCATTTGGGCAGAGGTGAAAGCTCTTCTCCACTGTGGTCGGCCTATAAACATGGGGTCTTGGTTCATTTGAAAGATCATTCTAGTACAGTTAGCCTACATTGGAGATGCAACTGAAATATCCAATGAACCAAAGAAGGAAAGTTAACCAGAGAGATTGAAAGACATTTTAAACACAAACACATATGTGATCTTTAATGGAACTCCTTACTTGGAATCTGTTTATAAAAGATGGCCCTTTTCCACAATCACCCATATTGGCTCTGTGGGTTTCATGAGATTTAGACTAGTAGAAGCTATGTTGCACCAACTGCCCTAGAACCGCCTTCACTGATTAGATGGGAGATGGAGTCACCAAACTCCATTGTTGTGTACAAATCAAACCATGTTTGCTCTCACATTCTAAGATACTTTTTAGTATGTGCCGTTTCAGCCGATTGTAGTTTGATCTCCCTTCCAGCTAAAAGATTATTTTCAAAATGGTACAATTGTGATCTGAACACTTTAATACAAAAATAATATGCAGTTCTAAAATAATTGATGAAGGGGAAAAAATGGAAAGCATCTAGGTAAACAAGTTTAGACAACGTAAAAGAAAATACACGGTTCAAAAATATTAAACTACTAAAATAGTAGCAGTTGGATATGTCTGAGGACATGCATAATGAAATTATACAATATCAGGGAAAATACTCCAATGCATAAGTTGTTTTTTATTTGTGGAAGAAATAGAAAATGATTCATGCTACAAACATCCATCCATTTTCTAAAAAGCTTCTTGTTGCCAGTATGTTTTTCCAGTGGTCATTGGATGAGAGTTAGGGTACACCCTGAACAAGTTGTCAGTCCATTGCAGAACAACACAAAAACACAGAAGAAAGGATAATTTTGAGAAATTAAATAAACAAAGCTGAAGTACACGTAGAGAGCATACACATGCACAGGGAGAACATGCAAATTCCATGCAGAAAGACCTTCAGTTTGGATCTGAATACCAGGACCTTCTTTTGGCAAAACAACAGTGCTTCCAACCACTTTGCAATGCTCTATTTTAAACAAACAATTGTTAACACAGAAACTGGTGTATAACACACTTTCTTGAGCTTACAACCCTCTTCTAGTCTCCGAAAGACAACTGGACATCTTTTAAGTGCATTCTCTGATTTTCTGCCACAGTTGGCTTTGATGTCATGTTCTGGCCCCTTCCCTAATTTTTCCTTAATGCATATGCAACCCAAATCATCAGTTGAAGTGGAGGGATGAAATTACATTTTGGACTAAAATATAAATGTATTAGCATTTAAATGTTTAAAACAATTAAATCAAGTCAAGTCAATCTTTAGTTTGAGGTCCAATAAATGTGAGGGGTTTACATAACTTACTTTAAAAACTGTAGTAGATAAATTAAAGGTATATGGGTAAATTTGTGTTCAAAGTCATTAGCTCCTATTTGAGTTTGTTTTTCTGCCACTCCAACTCATAAATCATAATCATTTTAACATATTATTGTAACAACATATATTGTGTGTGAGAACTGCAGTGACCTAAAAAACATTGAAAGTGTGTTTGCAATCTCTATAGCTGTGCACAGTTTGATCCTCATCATTTTAATAAAGAAGTATTTTGAAGAAAAAAATGGCTTGTGGCCGAAATCTTCGGCCACAAGCCATTTGATTTTCATGGCTTTTCATGCCTGAAGCTCAATCACGTTAATATTCCAACCCTTTTTCATTACCAACAGCAATCAGAGCAGTAGTATATTTTACCGGTCAATGTTGTTTGTTTGCCTTTAAAACCAGTGTTGCGAATGCCTGAGAAAGCATGCCTTGAAGTAAAGTCCCTTCACAATGGCAGAGGCTGTCCTTCTTTGAACCGTCAATCAAGCTGACAGACAGTGCTTATCTACCGGTGTGAGAGAAATGGACCAAGGCCCCTGTCCCTATGACAGTTCATCCACACAGGCAAAGCTCGCATGCTTCGTGGATCTCATCAGTTGCACATCACAGATAAGGCTATTGAGATGAAAGTCTTCGGGGAGATTTCAGAGATTCAGCCTCATCTGTAGATGGCTCTGCTTGGAACTTAAAACCTTTATGTACACCTCACCTGAGACGTGATAAGATTATTATTTTTTTACTTATTCAATTAGATTTATCTAGCTCGGCCAGTAGAAAAGGTCAAGGAAATTTTGTAGACTTTGACTGCATACTTTACAAAACTTTCATAATGTAAAAAGTAGTGTTTGGCTGTGACAATCTGAATTGAAGTTGAAATAGAGAAATACTAATCTGATGAAATAAAGATTTTGGTTTATTTGCTAATCAGTACATTTAATAGTAAATTTATGCAACAAACTGTTAAATTTGCTTAAAACCAAATGTCAGGACCCTTCAGTCATATCCAACCAACTGCTGAGTAAGCCAAGGTTAAGAGACTTTCACCGACCAATACCAGTTTTTGGTTTTCCTTGATTTCACAAATGCATCAAATGCATTGAAAAAATGGCTATAAGAAATAGTTTGGTACATCAGGTGTAAGATTTTAAACAAGGAAATACAGAAAAAAAATTTCCAAGCTCAAGTAATTTAAATAATGCATGAATTGATTTGCTTGCTTGCGAGGCATTGTACTTGCTTTGGTTTGCTTGTCATGTTGGCATGTTTTTTATTAAATACTATGTGATGGCCAAACCAAGTGTCCTCTTTTTTGGACATGAAAATGTGGTACCCTAGTAGAGACTGCATAACAGGCCCGGCTGGTTTAAAAAGAACTGAAAGATATTCCATAAATTATACATAACTAATGCGGCAGCCTTTCTGTTACTCACAGAAACTAAATAAATGGTGAGAAAAAATAAAATAAGCATTTACATACACTGCGAAAGTACCAGGACTTGAAATAAATTGCTAACAAACATGAAGCTAGCAGTTGTAAATTTTCCTTTCAAAGCTTTCATAATTCAAAAGATCTTTGATATAACAATTATGACAAATGGGTCATTTTTTTTCCTGCTCTTCTCTTTAATCATAGAAGTTACAGTGGAAAGTATACAAGAATTTTGGCTGTTCAAAATATTTTTCCATAATTAGTAAATTGCAACGTTTCTTTAAATGCAAACAGATTCATGATGCTTAAAAATTAACTATCATGAACTCAATTGTTTTTCTTAAATAATGTCTTTAGGGTTTAGTTGAGTTGCAGTTTCATTGTAGGGTCCAACTCTTACATGATTAGTTATACATCTTTGAGATTCAAGAACAATACAGCGAAATGATGTTACAGACAATATTCTTTATATTCCAAATCGAATAATATCCATACTTTGAGTGTTTTTTATTTTCCACAGATCAAGTATTGAAGTTGAAACTACAGTTGAGAGTGATAACAACTGTAGAAGTATGGAGGAACATGATCTTCTATAGAGGAAGCCTTTTGTGCACCATTAAAAGTGCATAACCAGAATTTTAACTTCACATAGTGTTATTTTTCTGTTGTTCCTAACTTAAAAGTAGACCCCCAAAACATACTTAATCAGTATTATTTGTTTTACTTTTGAAAGAAACAGCATGGCAGTGTGTCAGCACAATATTATCTTTTGTATTCAAAATTATACTTCTAAACCTCAGCCAGCTAGACAAAACTGGACGCCTTATAGAACCACATATTTTCATTTTTCATTAATCTTTAAACCCTAAGATGCCACTCCATCTTTTCTTTATCTCATTTTTCCAAACAGAAAAAAGCTCAACTTCTTTTTGGCAGCAGTTTCTTTGGTTCTTAAGTCTTTTTTGTGCATCCGCTGTTCTTATTTCTTCTGTGTTCTTTGTTTTTCTTTCCAGTCCTTTGACCACACCTGTAAATATTAGAGCACTAAAACTTCACAGAAAATGATTAGTTTTGCTTCGGTTTCACACAATGAGCTATTATAATTTACTGTTTGTTTTTTGCTTTGGTGGGTTCAGAGATTCCTGAAGTGTTCTTAGGTTCAGAAGAGACTTTAATAAAGAAGAAGGACCAGCTATAACCCATATACTGGATATTTCATTCTGTAATTACTCCTGACACACTAACTCTCAGGGTCAATCTAGGTTTCCCAAACGCATGAATGAGCTTTGGTTTATAGTCTACTGAAAGGGTGTGGTTGGTCCTCTTGTTTGCACACTACTGCTATGAATCACTAGTTTCTTCAGTAATGACCTGTTGTGCCTTACCCTCTATAAGAAGACATATCTGTGGCACAACGTTTGTATTAAAAATCCCTTTTTACTGTTATTTATACCCATATCCATCCGTCAATTAACCAACCCGCTTATCCTTGAGGGGTCGCAGGGGTCTGCTGGCACCTATCTCCAGCTTACAATGGGAGAGAGGCAGGGGTACACCCTGGACAAGACACCGGTCCATCGCAGGCCAACATAGAGACACACAGGACGAACAACCACTCATGCACACACTCGCACCTAAGGACCTAAGGTGGCACAGCGCTACCCGCTGTGCCACCGTGCAGCCCTTTTATACTGATATTTAATCATACAATTATAAGAGATAAACTAATTGACTTAATCTCCAATTAATCTATATGATACATACGTTTCACTTTTCTATCTTTATGGTAAGGCATCTGCTTTAATTTAAGTATTTTTTTTTCCCAAAACAAGTTAAAATGAAATACCTAAAAATGTTCATGTAATTTTCTTTATATATGAACATTTAAAATTTTTCCAAATAAAAAAAATAAATTAAATAATCTTTGGTCTTTATTCTGTTTTATATTTTTTCTTTACTTTTCTACATAGAATAATAGTCAAACTCATTGTGCAAATATCAATTTATCCCAAGATTATGATTTCATTAGTTTTCTGATTTAAGAGCACGAATGATTACATTGTTCAAACAATGATATGCTTGATATAATAGTGTGGTAGTATAATGAGTCTCCTTGGTCTCCCGGTGTGGTCATAAATATTCATGATGGAGCGGTAGGTCCACAGGTCAGCATGAATGGTGCATAATGTCCCCGTCCAGTCACCCATCAGACAAAATTATTTTGAACAGACGGATCTCTGGGTTAAGCATTAATGACCCAAAATGAATAAAAAAATGGTCTAAAGGGTCTTTCTCCCAAATGTAAACATACTCAGGGATGGGTTTTTTTGGGCATGTAACAGAACTGTTGTTGATTGGTTTAGCCCAAGGTCATTTATAACAAGATGAGCTCTACTGTAAGTTAAGTTTTTATCTATTGCAATGGTTCTACAATATTGCAATTAAAAATGTAATCATTTGCTTCAGGGAATTGTGTTTTTTTTATGCATAGCAATTTTTGAAATAAAGGTACCGGTTAACAATCTGTTGGCTCTTTCAGTTTGTAATGATGATTGACTAACAAGTTCAGTGGTCCACACACAGTGTGACTATTTTAGACACGACAGTGTTCATTTAAAAAAATAAAAACGTGCACATACAGGCCATAGAATAAAGTAACTATGTAACATTAATTTCTTCTTGTAAATGTTTTATTATGAAACGTTCCACCACCTACTTGCTGCTTGCACTAGTCAGGTGGAGCATTGCGGGGGAGGCACAAAGGAGGTGTGCTGTATGGGGGAGTCGCACTGCTGGGGACTACAGCTCCCTACAGATAAATAGATGTGGCAAACTGCTCAGCACAGACTTTAGGAATCTAGTGGGTAACTCATCCAGGCAGCAAGTAGATGGACTCAGGCTGCAGATGATCTCATCAACTTTTTTATCGTAGACAGGTGTGAAGTGTGTCAGCTCCATATGTCTAACTGGGGGTAGAGGAGCTATGTCTGTCGTGGAAACAATTGCATTTTTAATGCCTTGAACTTTGTCATTAAAGAATACTGCAAACTCCTGACATTTAGATGTAGAAATCAGTTCCAAGGGGATAGAGACTGGAAGGGTTGTTAATCTGCTCACTGTAGCAAACAGGACACGAGAGTTGTTTCTGCAGTTTTTGATGATTTCTGAAAAATAGCTCTCTCTGGTTCTACGCAAAGTCTGGTTGAATAAACACAACTTTTCTTTGTAGATTTCAAAATTACATGTACAGACCGAGTTGAAGGGCTGTCTTTCAGCAGTTCCCTGCAGGATTTTACATGTAATGTAAGGAATGTTAAACGGAAAAGCTAAAATAAACATTATTTAAAAGAATTTGAAGATGAATTTCAAATTCTTTCTCATACTTTATTAAAACGTTTGGTATAGATTCCTTCAGTTCTGTTTACTTGGCTTATTACCAACTTGGGTAGTGAATTACATGTGAGTTGAACCATAAGGAATATGTTGTGTATAAGGAATAAAACATTGATGAGTTAGATACTTATTGTTTTTTTGTTTTTTGTTTTTTTTAGAAATAAGCATGTTTTTTTCAACAATTCAGATGTTTTGGTTGTATTTAGGTTTTTAGAAATTAAATCTTTTGTTTAATGAGTTTTATGTTTATATTCCACTAAATAACAAGTTTATCTAAATTAATGATATTTAAGCTGTTGAAGTGTGGGTGGAGATCTAGCCATGTGCTGCCTTTTTGTATTTGTTTTTAGTGTTATGTAATCTTGTTTATGAGTGCTTTGTTATTCACAATGTGGGGGACCTTCTTTGGAGGATGAGATGATACATGTCAATGGGTTGTCTTTTCAACAGATCCCATTAAAATGCTTTAATAAATGTGTTACTCACAAAACACAAAGTTTACATAAATGCTTTTTTTCTTGTATTATCAGCATATCCCTTCAGTCCACGTTGCTGCTTTTTTAAGGTGTTTTGGTGAAAGAAAGTTAACTCCCTAAAGCTCATTCCATACATAATCTCTTATTTATTCCATGCTTACCTTGAAAAACAACCGGTTCTGATCGGCCTATTCGATAACAACTTGACGTAAACACATGCCAGTAGTGTCATTTTGAGGATGTCAGGACAAAATACATGTTAGAAATAGGTGTCTCTGAAATGTTTTGTAGCAAGGACCACTGCAGTAAAATGTTCGTACTAAACATAGACTTCCATGTCCCACCACATAGACAGTCAGTTGGGAAACATGAATAACACAGAACTTTGAATTTTCTTTATTTTGCCAGTACCCCAAAGAAAAATAAGACTTTACTCAATAAAACTGTATGATAGGCTGTTGCTTTTTAACTGGTGCTTTAAAAATATGTTTTTTTGGTTGGACAAATCACCAGACCCAGCCACTTATATATCATAAGAAACTTTAAGCCGTTTTGTACCAACCCTGACTATAAAATCCAAAAATCAGTGACAACTGCCAAAAACACTACCAAAAACTTTGTCTTTACTTTAGATTTTTTGGATTTGTAGTGTACATGTTGCTACAGTATGAAAGTATAAGGTATAAATTGCTTAAAAATACTTGTTATCATTATTCAAATCACTGGTTTTCAATCTAGAACACTATTAAAATTGTGTGATGTAATTTTTAAATCTAAGTTACAGTGTCTGAGATGAAGTTGTAAAAAGCATTCATGGCTCCAGTTTATGCTGGGAATTCTGTTAAATTGTTTCAAATGCACATCTCTTTAATAGGTTTCTGATAAGCAAAGATACTTGAACAACTCAAATTTAAATTTTGAGGCTTGGCAGCTCTACGTCACAGTTGATTCATTTGCTTTGAGCTTTAGAAATAACTGATAATTGCCTTTATTGAAGTACAACTAAAGGTACCACTACCAGTGGTACTTGTATATTAGTTTGAGAACTGCACAATTAAATCATTCACTAAAATTGTTTTAGAGTGAATCAAGACCTTTTGTTCTTATATGGCAAGTAAAAATCAAGGTAAAAAGAAATAGAAATCACTGTGTGTCTGTGGAAAAAAAAAATGTTGGGCAACAAGAAAAAGATGAGGGTGAGAAAGGAATAAGTGAAGACCTATTGATGACTTGCTTAGACTAAAACAGTTACAAAATCCCTAGGAGCCATAAGTCTATCTCCCGCCGAACGCAATTATGACGTGGGGGACCATGAGTTGTTGGCCATAAAATTGGCCCTTGAAGAGTGGCGACATTGGCTGGAGGGTGCTAACCATCCTGTGCTGGTCTGGACCGATCATCGCAACCTCGAGTACATCAAGTCCGCCAAACGCCTCAACCCCAGACAGTCTCGTTGGTCATTGTTCTTTTCCCATTTTAACCTTGCAATTTCTTACAGACCCGGTTCTAAGAACATCAAACCCGACGCCCTTTCCAGACAGTTCTCCCCAGACGAATCTTCCTCGGAACAAGACCCCATCATTCCTCCTAACTGTGTGGTTGGTTCGAAAACCTGAGTGAACAAGAGCATTGTACAGAACACTCTCCGCCAAGAACCCGATCCACAAACTCCACCGCAAAGAACTACGCTTACGAGTTCTCCACTGGCTTCACAATTCTCGCCTGTTTTGTCAACCCGGTTCCAGTTGGACAAAAGCACAGATCTCTCGCCGTGTCTGGTGGCTCAGCCTCCATAAAGACGTACTCGAGTTCGTTCAAGCCTACCCCACCTGTTCCCGTAGTAAATCCGGCAATAAACCTCCCACTTCACAATCGACTTTGTTACCGACTTACCACCTTCACAAGGTATGACCACCATCCTCACCTTCATTGACAGATTCTCCAAAGCCTGCCACCTCGTATCTCTCCGTAAACGGCCCTCTGCTTTCCAGACCGCCCGTCTCCTGGTTAAGCACGTGTTCCACTTCCACGGCATCCCGGTAAACATTCTGTCTGACCGCGGCCCCCAGTTTGTTTCCCAGGTATGTAAACATTTCTGTGAAGCACTGGGGGCCAAGACTAGTCTGACCTCCGGTTACCATCCACACTATAACGTTCAGACAGAACGGCTTAACCAGGAGGTCGAGGCTGCCCTCCGGTGTCTCACCACTACTTATCAGGCCGACTGGAACCAACACCTCCCATGGATCGAATATGCTCACAACTCGCATGTCTCTGCAGCTACAGGTTTCTCCCCCTTCGAGATCTCCCTGGGTTATCGACCACCACTGTTCCCCGCAGATGAGACGGACATCTCGGTTGCCGCCATTCACCACCACCTTCGCTGAGCCCGCAAGATCTGGAAAGACACTCTGGTTCCTGCACTCAGAGCTCAGCTTGATCTGCACGCTCCAGCCATTCACCATCCGCATCAACACCTACCAACAACAGTAAGCTCAGTTTCCACTCATCTCCGCACTATTATCAACAAATCACCTTCTCCGTCTCACCTCCAGAAGCCTTCGGTTCCCTGCGTCACTGTTTCAGTCTCCTGGATTTCCCTTCCGTTTCCTGCCGTGACCATTGCATCCTGCTTCAAGACACATCCAGGCTCCTTCAATAAACTTTGTTATTTTTGAACTCCTGAGAGTCCTCTGTTAATGTGGGTCAGATACCCGAAAGCATGACAGATCCATAATATGAAGGTTTTAACAATATATGATCATAAAGGTCTGAAACCCTGGGAGGACAAGCCAAGTATTTAACATTTCAGAGAGAGTGAATACTGGAATGCCAGTACTTGCAATATTGGAAGCAAGGGTTACAGGAACTGCAAGGCTTAGGGGAAGCATTTACAGAACAGAATATGAGAGTTGGAAGGGGGTTACTAGTACTCTCACATTAAAAGGATGACCAAAATATGAAATGCCAAATGTGACAAAAACCAAAACCTACACATATCTTAATTAGAAAAACAAAGTCCCAAGAATCCTGACCTAAATGCTTAGATCCCAATTACATTGCTCCAAGGGGTGATATCACCGTAATGGTAGTGTTATCTTTCCTAATGCATTATAAATACTACACATTAAATTGAATACAAAACTGGAGTACAAACCTTGGATGCAATTATGTGTACTCACATTTAATCCAATGTTACACACCTTTTTTTAAACACTTTGTGACAGCTTAATTCATTTTGTATTCCATTTAACATCTTAATTAGTTGAATCACCTCCCATATTTCCAAATCAAGACTACACAGCTTCCTATCACATATTGCACAGTTTGTCCCAAAAGTGCAGTTAACGCTAAATGACTTGCTAAGACGCACCTCTAAGCCATTGTGAAAACTAAGTGGGAAAGGAAAACTTCCTCCTTCAACCACAATTTCCCATCTAGCACAGCAAATGTTGTTCTATGAGAATGAGACCAGCATTGATTTAGTGTTAAAGATTCTTCATGTCCCAACTTTCATTTCCCTTTACTGTATAAAGAGAGTAATCAAGGTGAAGATATACACAGAACATTTATAATTGACTACAGAAGTGGGACTATGCAGAATCCATAGACAAAATAGTGTACAAATGCTTTAAAGTACTTACTATTTTTGTGGAAAATATTTCATTTAAAGATGATTGAACAGTAGCAAAGGCTGAAACCTCTTTCTACAGTGTGAATGCTAGATGCCAGGGGGGAGGTGTGGGGCATGTGGGTGATGTTTTTGCCTGTGAGATAGCTTATGGTGAGAGCTAATCGCATTGAAAATAGAAATGTTTCCTGCCTTGGGATGGAGGGAGGGCGTACAAGAGTGATGCAAGCAGCCCCAAGGAGTCAGTCATCCATGTGTGAAGGAAGATAGCCTAATCTTGTCTCAAACACAGGGGGTAAAAATTGGTCCCCACCTATCAGTTGCAAATACTTCTGCTCACGGAGATGATTTGTAAAATCAGGCTCTTACACCGCAGAAACTTTTTTCTTTTTTTTCTCTTCCACATTATGTATTTTTTTGTTGTGAATACCTGTTACATTTTTCACTATATGCAGATCTCCTTATTATAAAATTTATTCACCTGTCTTAAAAATTGGAGCCTTTCATAACCATTCCATCTTGTATTATGTGCTAGTTGTGTCTTGTTTTACTGTTTGCAGATGGTTTTTATCAATGACACTTCTTACTCTCCGGTAGCTAGTTTTGTGGGATTCATTTTCAGAAAATGAATAAAGAATGGCCCTCGGCTTTAAGCCTATGATTATATCAAGGTTGTTGAAGGAGAGCTTGCGGATTTTCAACTTACACCGTAATACCTGCTTTCACCCCCCCACCCCTACTTCAAAACGAAGTCACACGAGTGTCCTTGATGCTTTTTGAGTCTAAGCTATACTTCACACACAACATGTGGTGTCTACTTCTACACACGGTGGTGTTAAGCGTGATATTCCCTGAGGTACCCCATATGTGTCAAAGTGGTAGGAATATTTTTTTGTGAAGCCCACTGTGAAGGGTTTTAAAGTGAGGAAACAATAAGATGAAATGCCTGTAACTACAAGTGCCAGAGGCAGGTTTGAATAGGAAGTGGACATGGTTGGACTTCCCTTCAAGAACTCCATGCACATTCTTAAAAGGAACTCACACAACAGCAAATAATATCAAGTTGCAGTAATATAAAATGTCAGTTGTTGACTACTGCTGAACCTACAACAAACAAAAAAAAAATGTTTTCCTCTAAACTTATGCATTTCTGCCATGAAGTTTACTGTTGTAAGAAGATAAACTTTAGGTAAATGCCACTAAAGCATTAACTTATCACCATTCTACACAAGTGAAACTTTCACATACTCTTTTTGATCACAAGCAAAAACCTATTTCAAACTGATTCTTAGTTTTTATGTTCAAAAAAAGTGGTGATATACATTTACTAACCACATTTTAGGTATATTATTTATGTTTACTAAAAATAAAATCCGTCAAATTGCACCAACTCAGTGAACTTATACATACAGATGTATTAAAATGATCAAAGTAGAGAATATAGGGGATTGAAATGACAATGAATGTGCTACGCTTGTTGGTGTTAGATGTGCTGGTCTGAATACTTCACAAACTTATAGGTTAAGCCAACAACAGACTACTTAAACAAAATAGGACCAAAAAAATATACCAAACGCCCTGATAATTCTTGATAGTATGATGTATTTAAAATAATATGAATGCAGATATCAGCGTTGGTTGGATCAGTATTTAAAAGTAGTTTTGTGGTTGCTTCCACACATCCCTTTATCACTACAGTTTTCTCAAGACTACTTGTTTGCTTGAGCTTATTTGAGTTTCAAGACCAAGGACATTATTCTGCTGATGCTTGTGACAAAGATCAAATAATATCCATCAGTTTAAATTTATTAGGTTAAATCAATTAAAGGTTTCCTTCAGAAGGGGATGGAGAACAGAAAAGAGATAATGAAAACTCAGGTAATGGTCTAATAAAGAATGTTGAAGATGTGGTTAAATGTTACCATTTCACATTGGACTGGGGTTTTTGTGGAATTTATCAAATATTTTGTTGATTTTTTGCCAGTGAATTAATACAATTCTAAAATCCAAAACAGTCGACCTTGGTATCCCTAGATGGACCTAACGAAGTGGTAATTAAAGGTATGTTTGCACAACTACTTTGGAATTTACACAGGTCCAGCTCACGAAAACAACATGTCTCTGTCTTTTGCTATAGGTCTTTAAGATGCTGTGAATATGCTGATAAAGCTTCACTTTCCTTGCGGTCAATTGACATGACTTCACCTGACAGCCGCCTGATCTATTGTCGGATGAATTAATTCTCCACTTTTTGTATAATAATATTGGAGTGTTAAACTTTGATTTCAAAATAGTTTGTTTCTTTGTGTTTTGATCAATTTTCGCTGTGTTTGGTAAATATGTGTTCATACACAGAAATATAAGACAGTGTGACATGAAGGTAATAGCGGTTTTATGACTTTATGAGTTTTATATTGGTCATAAAAAAATATTCCAGCCAACAAAATTGTAGATCTTAGAACATTTGTTTCCTTCTATCATATTATTTGTATTTTATCAGGCATTCTTCCTTTATTTTATTGTTATTTGTGTATTAACTATATCTATGTTGTCTTGTGATGGACTGGCCACTTGCTCAGGGTGTACCCTGCCTCTCACCTGCTGAGTGATGGAAATAAGTGGGTTTAGACAATTAATTATTAGATATTACCAGTTGCACATTCATGCTCATTTTGAAATTAGAACAACTCCAAACTTTTTGCCAGGAGCTTTAGAGCCACCACTCATAATTTTTTTAAATATTCTGCCTATATTGGAAAATAAGTACCCCTGGTAATTTGTTATGTTCATTAAATCTCAATAATTTATCTTCTCTAAAGCAATCAGTTATGAGTGATCCTTATCAGGATTCCTTGAGCTTACCTTTATATGTAACTTTTGTAGTATATTTTAGCAGCAAACTTAATGACTTAAAAGTGAGCTAAGTAATATTAGGACCTTCAACTCATGGATCGAGGAAAAACAATGTCTGTTAAATCCAATAACATTGCAGATAAATTACAACAGCACATGCACAAACATTTTGCCTTGGATCCAAGGTCTGACTTTTCCTAGCCAGGATATCAAAAGGATGTTGTGTCTCCTCTGATTTAAATGTATCATCCAGTCCCATACGTGTCAGTCAGAACGTACAAGATCAAAACTAATTTGACTGTGCCTAGCTTTTTCCTCTTGGGTATTTTGCTAATAATGCCAGCTGTAATAAATTCTACAGTTTTGATCTGTTACATCAATATTCATGTTACATCAATAATCATGAAACAACTGTGATGTCAGGTATTCATATTAGTGTGAAATGTAAGACAGTGTAGTAGAAAAATAGTAAATAATAATAACATCAACAGGATCTATTTATTAATATATTTCATGTTATCAAAGCACACATTAATTTATGTATCCCCAGCCTCCAGAGAGTATTTCTGAAGGCTGGTCCTCCAATCTTAACAGAGAAGAAAATGAAACCTATGGTTCTTATGGGCAACAAGTCAAGATGTGAAATTCATAAGTCTGAAATACTGCAATCTATTGCAAGGAAGGTTTTTCATTTGAAAGATGTAAAAATCCTACCTAACCCTGCAGTATTCATCACTATGGAGCGTTTTTACATGTCAAACTGTGTCCGGTTTGTAACCAACAGTTCTAGATTGAACTCTATGACTAATTTGAGCTGGTGAAGGTTTGTTTTTTTTCCCAGTGAAAATCTCTTCTAAGAACACATCAGGTTTCTGCGAATTAAGACCAGTATGCAGGAGCATTAATTCCCTTGTTATTGCACATTAACCCGTGTCACTTTATGGATATACAACTTTATCAGAAATTTCTTTGGGGTTTTGTCAAATGTAAATGATATAGAGACAGAACATAAAGAAAAACACAAAATAAAGAGAGAGGTGGAGAAGAGGTTTAAAGGGAAAGATGAATGTTTAATACGTGTTTTTTTTTACCAAGTACAGCATGCAAGTAAAGTTTCTCCTGTTGGTTCTTGCAGGTGGCTGATCATCCAAGGAGGGAATGCTGTGAGGATATGTGGATTAGGTGCAAATACCCATCTCATACCTTCTGCCTCCTGTTTCCCACACAGTAAGAAGATCCAGTACATCATTGGAATCAGTAGGCCACCAATTACTACCGGGGAGTAATCTTAAGGTAACCTATGAGATTAAATTTCTAAAACACATGGAGGACTGATCTAGAACTCACTGAAAAAAAACTGTTTCGTGAGAATTTGTTGCATTTTTATTTTTATTATTGATAGTTAATATACAAATGGTGCAGTTTTATTTGATCTCAAGCTGTAAAGAAGACACTAGCACTATTATGCTTAATATAAAATGCCTTAAAAGAGAATGCCAGTGTAGATTATTTGAAAACTTCCACCATAAATACTAAACTGAGTTAAATCCTAGGTCCTTTTTACTACTAATGTTTGGAAGTAATTGGAACTTGGAGATCACGGGAAACCTGGATGTAGTTTACTCCATGGAGGTCTGCATGTCATCCAAGTAGAATAAATGTGGACTCAAAATGGATACAAAGTCTGGCTATTTGTGTTTGCTTATGGATGTAATTGGCATTGAATATGACAGATGCAAGAGGGTTAATGTGATGCTGGAGAAAATATTGAGCAGAATAATTTTGAATCCTGCCAATCTAGCCTTTTTGCTCAGTGTTCCTATTTCCGCTTTATTGAACGGAATGTTCGCACACGGTTTAAGGGGTGGAATTTACTACTATGTCCTGAAGAAAAAATATGGGCTTCCAAAATGGAGGCCTCTTTTATAGATAGTAGGTCGGATTAATGTATATAATTCATTTCTATGCAGCAAAAATAATAGGATCATCTATTGCTGATACATTTTAAGGCTCCTGGATGTCAGATCAGATAACAGTAACCTGTTTTGCATTTTTATGGCATACAGTGGTAAATGGTTTTTTGTAATAAAAGGTCACATATTTAATTTGTAACTCCAGCTAAGTCAGACTGTCAATGATTTGTTGGACATGTCAAACAATGTTGTGGCATTAATATTACAATTTAAGAATGCAAACTGCATCACATATAGAAATACCTGCAATAAACTTTTATTTTATGCTAAACAAACCTGACATGACCAAATATTAACATCACTTGACTTCATGCTACACAATTCAGTTCAGATCTAAATTACCTCACCCCAGCATGCTGCTTGCTTAAAATGGCTAAATGTCTTGCATTGAGGTTGAAAAAACAATCCGAGGAAAACGCAGGACGAGAACTGTAATGTAAACGAAGGAACTTCTGAAACTCCAAGGTAGACTCGGGAGGCTGGAACGAAATCTAATGGATAACGAGATCTGCTGTTGGCTTACCTGCTGATCTCTTACTATGATGTTTACAGTGAGGTTTCTGGGATAAGTTTGTAGACTGTCGGGATGAGGGAGTTATTCAGGGGAACAGCTCATTTCTGTTCCCATAGTAAAACTTCCCCCAGGTCAGATTCCTGGATCTGAGCCGAAGGAATCGGAAGGTAAGGTGGAGGGTAGTGTTATAAAGTCAGGTGATTCGGGTGAAGTTTTTGGTTGAACAACAGTTATAGACCTAGGTTGTGGTGTGATTTTGCAACGAGGAAGTCGGATCTGAAAGGTGATGACTAAAACGAGGAGACCTTACTAAAGGGAATGTGACAGGATTGTAAATACAATTTTGGGATGTTTCCTTTTCTGCCAAAATTCTACTGTAATCATTTGTGTATAATTTTAACATAAAAGGATTGTCTTTTAATTGATCTATTAACCATAGAAAATTATCATCAGGAGGAAAATGGGCTGAAGTGTTAAAATAGACCTAACCCGTGGGGCGCAAAGTAGAAATGGCTAACTGCGAGAAACAGGGATTCAGAGAAAAAGAGACGGAAGGAAGAGAACCAGAGCTCACCTGTGTTGGGTCGCCGCCTCAGGACTTGGGACAATCTGGAGCGGCAGAAAGCCCAACCACCAGCAGGCGGCATTTTTTGCGGCGCGAAGAACGGGAGGAAGGCATAAAGAATTGGATAATATGGAGGGCCGAAAAAATTCAAGCACTGCTGAGTCAATTTATGGCTGGAATATTCTGTCACAGAACTGGTAATTAACTCAAGCAGAGGTGGACATTATCTGAAAAAATACTAGTTTATCAACTGAATGAATACTGACTTGTAACTTGAACAACAAATAATTAGTGCGGCAAGGAGGTGGAAAAACAAACCGAAGAAATAAGCAGGACAGTAACTGGAATGTAAACGAAGGAACTAAACTAATAAACAAACAACGATGAAGAGCGCGGGAACTAAGAGGCAGCGGAAGAAAGCAAAAACAACGGAAAAAAAGAATAACAATGGTGAATCATAGGACATGGAAGGAGGGAGAGATCAGCAAGGTGTAACCAGGCGAGCAGAAGGGAGAAACTTACTGGGGCGAGAGGACAACTGGAACTCGGAAGGAGAACAACTCTCGAGCAGCACAGGGGAACGAGGAGAGGAAAGGTAAGGCCATATTCCTGTGAGTGGTGGATGAGAAAATCCCGGCTTAAATACTGAGTAGAACAACAACAAAACATCACGGATCATGACAAAGACAACCGTAAACCCAGTTTGCATGGGCTTTTTTTGTATTTTTAATTTTTAAAAGCTAAAATACTGAATGATTTTTGAAACCATAAGCCTACCCCTTGTTTGATAATATGTTCACTGTCTAATTATCCTCAAGTCATTACAAAGGTTTTCTCAGTACATTAGCATGAAAGCAGGGCTACACACAATTTAGTCTCTGAACTGTTTTTTTTTTTATTATTACTTTTCAAGAAATGATATCACAGGTAAGTGATATTGTGAATGAAATACAGTATTCCGGTTTCAAAAAAGCATTTAGATAAAGATTAGACCCATAGGACTATTTTACAAAATTTAAATGAATTATTAAATAGCTCTAAATGGAGCGTTTTATTATTAGCAATATGCATTTCACAAACCATTCAAGGTTTAAGTTTGAGAACAGTTAAAGAGCGATTAAAGCAAAAGTATAAATTCTCTTTAAACATTTATATAATAACTGGTATCGGTCTGATACCGGGCATAAGTACTCTACTCGTATCATAAAATTGCCATCGATAACACCCGGGGCGCTACTATTGGGCCTGGGTGGGCCTTATGGCGTGACCTCTGTGCCAGTGGTCTGCACAGAGGCACCTGAAGGAGCAACAACTGCAAGTGTGTAATCACGAATAGCAGGTAAGTGCGACCGCTCAAAGGTGCCCAGACACGTGCTCAACTCCGACATACCGCCCGCTCACGCTCGGCTCCGCCTCCGCAACTCTACATTGTATGCAAATGAGCCGTGCTCCCAGCCAATCAAAAACTGGCCTTTTTCATCCGATTAAATAATTCTTTCCAAATACACAAAGTTGATTCATACTCTCAAGACTCACTAACATTTCAGTAGAGCCGCGAGCGCAGACACAAAGCAGAGTGAGCAGTTTGTCAGAGTTGAGCGCGCGCCCGAGGAATCCATGAGTGAGCGCGCCTGAGATTCACTTACACACGCCCACAACCATTGCTACCCCACACTTAGCAATGGCTCACGCCACACTGAGTCGCTGTCCTCAGATCCGCAAAAAGTATTTCAGTATTTGACAATTTAGTTAAATTTGTGTTTGTACCCGATGTTTGCACATAATAGGGAATGTTGTAAAAAAAAACAAAGTAACTATTTGTGTAATGGCATAAGTACTCAGTATCGGTGAGTACTCAAATGCAAGTACTCGTACACTACTCATTTTGGAAAATAGGGGTATCGCTGCATCCCTAATACCAACCACTTGTTTTCACCCATCCTTAATGCAATACTTTCTAGAAACTCTGTTAAAAAGAGAATTGATTCACTTGTAAAATTACTTAAAAGATCCAGTATGTAAAATAACATCATTATGAAACATTTTGCTGAGAATAGACTTCAAAAACAGTACTTAGTGTCATCTAAGCTTTAGCTTTTTATATTTTATGACATAAAAGAGTAACTTGTAGGGCTGTTAAGTTTTTCATTAACAGTGGTAGTTTTTGTTAAACATTTTCATCATCATCAGTCACAACACATTGAAGAAGAAAAAAAGATAAAAACAAAAGAAATATGAAATGCTATAAAACTGCCACTTAGCAGTCCAGTAGACTGTGAAATAAAGGTGAGTCACCTCTTAATTTCATACACCTGTCTGTCACTTTTGATTTTCCACTCCAAATTAATCTTCTGTGATTGCTTATTATAGTCAGGCATTTTTCCTTATTACCCTGATTTAGCAAGGCGATTTCTGATTACCAGCTAGTTCTAATAACTTTACAGCACATTGGCTCAACTTTCTTTTGCTTTTAGACATAGCCTTACCCCCTTCTCTGTTTTCCTCTGTCACAGCCACAAGTAAAAGTGAAGGCTAAAACAATTCAGATCTACAGAGTTTGTGTACATCAGTAATATGTTCAGTGGATTGGAACTATTTTGTCCCATGGACAACCAGACCTCTCCAGTTTTTCAAGGAAGCAAGTACTGTGCCATTGCTTCAGCTCCTCTGTGCCAATTGCTCAAAAACTGCCAATTTCCTGTCTAGTATGTGTGTTCCCACAGTTTTATCATCCCCTGCTGTAGTTATCTAGTTGCACATAGGTTCATCAGTCATTGATGCTGCGTTTAGAGAAAGCCAATGTGCAGTAAAACTGACGGACGGCCTTACGCTTGACTGAAGATGTATGAGACACACAGGCGAAGGCAGCGTGGCTCCTTTTTTTATTGTATTTTCAGCGTTGTCATAAGGTGCCAGGAGGAAAAATAGCATTGCTTACCCTGCTCACCGCTGAATAAAGCACTGTGCATTAACTGATGTAGTGTTTAGCTAGACTTGGCCAATGTTTTCTGTGTTTTTTTCTTTCTGTGTTTGCAGACATTTGCAGTTACTGGAGAAAGAAATGTGGTTTAAAGTGGTAATATTCCAAGATAAACATCTCAAGTGGAATACAATTTAATTTAAATAGAACACAATTGTAATTTGTATTGTGGCTGATTGCCTTAAATTAGAATTGCAGTAGTAAACTGGGAGAAAAGGAGAAAGTGAGTAAAAAAACAACCAAAAGAAAGGAGTAATTAGATCTCTGAGGTATGATGGAGCTTGATAAAGTTTCATCAGAACTCTTGCTGCATCGTTTTGGATCAACTGAAGACTTTTAACTGTGTTTTACGAACTTCCTGCTAATAAAGAGTTACAATAGTCCAGCCTTGAAGTAACAAATGCATGGACTAGTTTTTTAGCATCAGTCCTAGAGGGAATATTTCGAATTTTGCTATATTCCTAAGGTGAAAGAACGAAATCTTAGAGACCTGCTTTATATGGGACTTAAACATGTCCTGATCAAATATAACACCAAGGTTCTTTACCAGAGGTCAATTTGATGCTATCCTGTTTAAGGGGTTGACTAAGCAATTTATTTTTTAGAGGTTCTGTTCCAAAGATAACAATTTCTGGTTTTCAGAGTTCCAGAGCAAGAAGTTTAAAGTCATCCACATTTTTAGATTTTCTAGACATGCCTGTAATCTACCAAACTGACTGGATTCATCATGATTTATAGAAAAATACAGTTGTGTGTCATCAGCATAACAGTGGAAATTAACACCATGCTGTTTGATGATTTTACCAGTAGGGGGCATGTATATAGTAAATAGAAATGGGCCATGTATGAGCCTTTTTGTGAGGATATTGTGATCAACTGTATCAAAAGCAGCACTCAGATCTAACAGAACTAGAATAGACACGAGTCCATTGTCTAAGGCCATAAAATAACATAAGCGACTTTAAAGACAGCTTTCTTAGTGCTATGATGAGCTCTGAAACCTGACTGAAATTCTTCTAATAGGTCATTATTCCTCAAATGCTTTTTCAGTTGATTAGCAACTATTTTTTTCATAGATTTTACATAAAAAAGGAAGATTGGATATGGGTCTGATCATGCCAGGTCTGTAATTTATTAAGTCTTTTTGATCAAGAGAAGGATTCTTAAGTAAGGGTTTTATTACAGCTACCTTAAGAGCCTCTGGTACAAAACCATTCACTAATGACAGATTAATCATATCCAAACTGGGGGTAGTAATAATAATAGGAAATGCTTCTTTAAAAAAATTTGGTTGGGATTGGATCCAACATGTTGAAATTGGATCCAACTCTGATTGAACTTTTTTATAAAAAGCACAACAGCTAGATTTGATATTAAACTAGTATGGAAAATTGTAAACTCAACTTACAAGTGCTATATCTATGGTGCTGTTTGTCTGTTATTACTCTAAAGGCCATGCTAACCTTGTTAAGATTGCTTGGCATAGGGATCTCTTGAAAAAAACAGTAGCTTATTATGCTGGACTACTGTTTAACTGAAGACTGAAAAAATCATCACTGGATCATCAGTGGATTGCTATCCAGGCAAATTTTCAGATCAAGACAGAAATGGTCACAACACACAAAAAAATATCTATATTTCTGTCCCAGGAATTAACTCCTGATTTTCTGAGAGATACAAAGATGGTACAGGATCCACTAGTCTGGATGGCTTTTAGAGATCGCACAGATCAATATCCCTCTGTCTGGCTGGCATAATAAGTCACAAGACATCTTCAGTTTAAACTCAGTCATCACTTAAAGCGACACTGTTTTGTTTTCCCAAACTGTCATACTCCAACTTTAGCCACAGTCGGAATATACTGCAATAACCCAATAAAGTCAATATATTTTCTGATTTTAATTAAACTACTGCAAATGTTCGATAAATAAGACACCATAATTAGAAACAAATGATTATCTTAGCATTACTTAAAGAGTTATACAATCACACATTTGAATTAATTAATAGTTGAATAAAAATTTCAACAATCTGCTCCTCACATAAAAAGAAATATAGATTGCTGTTAACTACATTTAATATCAGCATGAGTTTTACCTGTCAACAGGGAGGACCCCATCACTAGCTGTTTTATATAATGCTAGAGAAGGGTATCCGATTCTGCAGCACAGAGTACGCAAGGCATCAAAAGCAATTCATAATTTGCATAAGAACGATGAAACGACGCCTCTCCACAAGCTTTAATTAGAAATGTTCCTGTTGGATCTTGCACTCCATCATGCATACAAAAGCCCCTACAACTTGACCTTTGACTTATGAAATACCCTCAGTTGCATAGGGACACTGCATCTATGTCAAAAAGACGGGGCAGGAATACGAAGTAAAACATCCTGAAATTAACATCCCATTTTATTGGATGTATGAGGTTGTTCTCAATGCATTCTACTATGTCGAACAGGCTGGCTTTTACAAAGGATCTCATGATGGAATCACTGTTGTCCAGCTTTCCAGAAAGTGGTCCACATCATACTCCTCAGCAGCATGTTGGTAAAATTAGTGTTTTGCCCTTTTCATAGGTTTTCACAGTGGTTTTTATTTCATACATGTTGTATGTCTATGTGTAATGTAAGTAATAATAATGCAAAACATTATTATTATTATTTATGTTGATTTTTTCTCTACAAACAGCTGAGTGAAGCAATTGTTTGATAATTTGAGAACCTGCTAAACAATTTACTTTACGCATTCAACCATATAATTTTGAATTTAACATTTAAAATATGCTGCCTGATCAAACTGAACTACATGATTATTTTACTCTAGACAGAGATACTTTAAAAACAGAGTCTAATCTTTATTCTGTTTAAATGTTTTGTTTTAATGGTAGAACCTCTTTAGCATTTTACAACTAAAAACTAATTGGAATTGTACAGCACTGTAGAATTCTAAAGCATGTATGTATTTATTGTTACACTGTTTGTAATTTTCCAAAACTGAAACTGTAATAAAGTTTTTGTGATTTTTTTCATATTTATGCTATGAATTTGTCTCATCTCATAGACCAAATATGAAGTATTGTTTTGACTGATTAGTCAGGTGCATTGCTTTATATGAACTCTATCAAAAGCCACTAATATAAAGACAACCACAGAATATTCAAAATGCACCTTCCTTGGTTCACTTTTAAAGCTGTAATGATTTTTTGACAGTGCAACATATTTATACAAAGTAAATGATTAAACACTTCCTTGAGACTTCATAAACATTTCTGACTATCCCAACAAAGCTTTTCTAATGGTTTCTGATTATAAAATAGCATTTGTTTACAGTGACCATAAGTAAAAAAAAAAAAAGCCAATTCCCAATAAAGATAATACAATAAATTAATAATGAAATAACAAATAAATAACAGTTTCAAAAAAATAATATATTTGGAAAAGTAAGTTAATTATGTATTTGTTAATGAGATTTAATTAGCAGTAACCTGTGTCTCCGTCTCTAGTGCTTACGTAACAAGAAGCACATATGGCACATTGCTATCATTTTCTTTTGTTATCTGCCTAGAAATGCGTACAACTATGCAACTTTTACACCTGGGTAGAACTTAACACCTCTGTGGAATGTGTCCCTGAAAGGTTTCACTTTGTTTTCAGAAATTAACGCAGGACACTGGTGTTATGTCAACGAGAGACTGGATCAAACCAAATGTCAGAACCTGTAGTGCTATCTGTTTATCGTTGCCATGGAGGCAACCCACAGCCTCGTATTGAGATCGTGGCGCTCAATTTCAAAATAAAAGCGCACCATTGAACTATTATTATAACAAAAAATTATAATAAAAAAAAAAAACGTTTCAAAACAGCTCGTGTTCCATTCATAAATACCCAAAGGGCCACAAAAGGCCCGCGGGCCACTATTTGAGTATGGGGGGCTTAGAGAAAGTCAGTAAATGTGGTGGAAACGTCAGATTTCTTAGGTTTAAGTCATAAAACACATCATTTATAATAATGACTGCATCAATGTTTGTGCTACTGGAAGTCTTAAAAACAAACAACCACTGAAAGCAGTTAAAAACGTAACAAAAATTTTGTGCCCTTATATTAAGGAATACTTATAATAATAACAATAATACTAATAATATATTCATGTTTCCCCTGGGTGATTTAGTGTATCAAATCCATGAACTATTGGAGTAGAATTTTCAATACATTTTAATTATCAATGCAACATCATGAGCCTTTGCAAACTTCCTTTTTGTGAGTGTTTGTCTGCTTATGTATTGACCTTAAATGTTAGTTGTTGGCGCTATGTGTGTTTTCCAACAGTATGACTCTTCTGGGTGTATGATCAAATCTTGTAAACGAAAGACAATGATAACATTACCAAGGGGACATGTTCCTCCCCTCGAAGAGACCCAGGAAAACATACATATATTGACAGTCTTCTCAAAATGTAGGAACTAAAAGAAAATCTCTATCTTTTTATTCATTACTTTGCCTCAGGCATTGAATATAGCAGGTCACTATTCTTCATCACCATCCCAGTATTTAAGCTGAGTTTTCATTCAGTGCTCACTTTTTATCCCTCTTGTCTTATAGAGCAGATACCAGAGGCAAATGGTTGAAAATAACTGTTTATCTTAAATTGATCACTTAATACATAAAACAAATTGCCAGAGTAGCTTAAGTTATGTACTTAAAGTTGAAAACAAATGTTTGCATGAACTTGATAAATAGAAACACACTTTTTCTCCTGTTTTCTTTCACAGTATCTTAGTAACCTCCTTTTTTGTCAGTTAGAATGACCAAAATTATAAGTATCAGCATTGATTTACTGTGAACACTGTCTCAACAGCAACATCCAGCATTGTGTGCTTTTATTCTTGGGTTGTACATTTTGTAAAAAAAAATAAAATTAATATAATTAATCTCCAGGACAAAGAATCCAAGTTCCTTTTGAAGGTACAATGGTTGGACATTACCATCATCAGAACAATTGTGTATTAATATGAACCGATGAACATGGCACCTTCAAGCATCTACAACTTAGTCTCCAAGAATGAACCAAACTTGTGCAGCTCCACAATTTTCTTCCACATCCCAAGATGTCCTAAATTAGTTGGATCTTTTTACCCCTGAAGATCCCTGTCTATAAAGTTCTGATTTAGAAATTATCAAGACATTTTTGGGGAAAAAAAGATTTTGAAACTTTGCTTTTAAATGGAATTTTGATAGCACCTCTGGCTTTAATCAATTATTGTGAACAACTATGCCAAAGACTGAGGTGTTTACATGCAGGAGCAGTTGCTTGCACTTTCCAAAAGCTTCAAATGAAACCCAAAATCCTAGATATGCTGTAGAGGGGATGTCAAACGTAGGACTGGAGAGAAAAAAAGAGCAAGGCGATATTTAAATTTGTCTATTCATTTCTTTAATTGCACTTTTTTAACATGAGATTACTGGCGAATACAATTGAAATAGCTTGGACTGATGACAGGGACCCAGCAGGAATATTGGGAATGCTGTATTTTTTTTCTTTGAGGCACAGATGCAGAAACACCATCCACAACCGATACTATACAAGCAGACAAAGCAGAAGATTAATATAGCTGTTCTCCAGCTACACTGCAGCAAGGACTGGTACAGAAGGTAATCCCTGCCCATTGCAACTGCCTTACATTAAGATTGTATCCTATTTGTAATATATATATATATATATATATATATATATATATATATATATATATATATATATATATATATATATATATATATATATATATATATATATATATATA
>JAVLVB010000228.1:596875-610226 GCA_032876305.1 Orestias chungarensis | reverse complement strand
CAGACTACCAATAATCTTAAACATTTGAGTATTCGTTTCTAAAACTTGTTTAACCCTTTTAATGTTCTGTCATATTCGAACATCCCTGAAACATAAACCTGCAGCTTTTCTGTTAGGTTTTCTTTTCTTTTCCACAGAAAGGGATCACAGATCTCTTTGATTATATCGGACTTTTATCTGACAAACTTCACTCTGGGTTTTTTTTTCCTTTTTTTTCGTTTGTTTTTTTATTTGCACACCTTCCATAAATTGTAAACTTGTACTGTATTTTTCTGCCAAACCACTTTTATATCAAAACCTGTGTATACCTGCAGGTCGTTTGAATACATTTTATGGAGCCTTGTTTTAGCATGTTGCAATCTGGTTATGGAGTGAACCTGCTTGGATGTTCCTTCCACTTACATATGCTGTTTTTCACACACCAGAAAAACTAATTTCAAATGTGTTTGAGACATGAAATATTTTTCAAGACCGAAGCTGTTTCAATATTTTTCAAGACCCAAACTGCTTCAACATTTTTTTCCAGCAGTCTCCTAAAAGCTCTATTAGTCTTACCATTGTGTTCCCTCTTTCATCAGCAGGAACAGTCAGTAACACACCTAATGAAATGTCTAAGGTTTATAAAGGGCAAGTTTTTCTATAAAATCCAAGGTTTTCATTTTAGCTATTTTAACTTGTAGTAAATATTGAGCGGTCCTAGTTTATTTATTTTTTTAAAGTTGTTGTTTTTAAAACCTTAAGAGATTCAAAGCATATTTACTTGCTTTTAATGTTTAGTTAACATTAACCTAACATTATTCATACTGTTAAAATGAATTGTAAATTTATGAAAAATACCAGAATTGTGTTGGACATGAAGAAGATCAAATCTTTCACGAAATAGAAGAATCAGACAGATGAGAATTTACAGAGCACAATAACTATAATAATTCAGGAACAAGCTCAGCATCTTCCTCTTCTAGCCTAAAAATCTAATAGCTCTCTTGTCACATCTCCGATGTTTAATCTTTCAACTCGGTCAGGGACCCTTCTGGCTCTACACGTTTATTTTCATCCAAATCAAGAGATGCTGCTGCTCCTTTTGCCTCCCACTTTTCTGTCTCAAGAAGTTATCTGAAGAGACATCTGGAGAGACTGAACCAGAACAAAGCTGCAGGTCCAGTTGTTGTGAGCCCAAAGTCTTAAAACCCTGCGCAGAAAAGCTCTGTGGGATTTTGCAGGAAGATAACCTGCCTTCTTCTAGTACCAAAGACATTTCATCCAATAGTCATCAACAATTATAGATATTTTGCTCTGGTGAACCCGATTGTTACGTCTCATGGCTGGGTCTAGGGAATATAAGGGGCTAACATAATTTCTGAAAGGAGAGGAGTCAAGGGGATATTTAAGATGTTTATTGTCTACCATTCAAGTATATGCTTTTCAGACTGATAAAACTTCAGGGAGAGCTCAGGCCAACATAACAAACAAACCAACCCTAGAGATAGAAAAAAATAAAGAAACTTCAATAAAAGCAAATGTTACAAATTTACAAAATAAACTTTCCTATCAATCTACATAAATAGGAGCAAACTGGAGTCAAACAAAATGGCAGCTTCATTCTGATTTGCTTTTCCAAAAGATCCTGCAGTCACAATTGGAGACCTCAACAATCACCCCAATCAATGACAACCTGACAGACAACAGCTTGACTGTCTAAGTAGCTGATACACAGCACAGTGTTACCACTGGGGATTGTACGCTCAACATTTAATTTCACATTCTTTACACATGTTTAAACTGAAATATCCATATGTCTACATCCAATTTTCTCAAATTTCTACTTATGTACCTTAAGGTGGAAATCATGTCTACTATTTACAAACAAGAAATAATGTAAATTAATTGGAACATTTCTGTCTTAGCATAACTTTCCAAGTCACAATTAATGGTAAAAATTTTTTTGATTAACCTTGGCAATTGGTACTTTATAAAATATAAAAGTTTTGACTAAAATTGTCCATAAATTATTATTATAAATGTATATATAGGAAAAAACTTCTCAGATGTATGTCCTCTATGTCATGATCCCTGTTGTTTTTCGTTGTTGTTTTTTGAGTTAGTGGTTTTGTTTTCTGTGTTATCGGTTAGCGCTGTCTACTATTATTATTAGTAGTAGTAGTATTATTGATGTTATTTTTATTGTTAGTATTATTTATCTTTTCCCCTCCAGTTCCCTTGCTCTCTCCCCTCTAGGTGTGTTTTCCCTCAGCTTGAGTCCCTCATTATCACCGGCATCTGTTCTAATTATCTGGTTATCTTCTCCACTGCTCCACCTCCTTCTCCTCAGCATTTAAGCTTTGTTCCTTCACTCACTTATCACTGGACTATTACATTACGTACATTACCTCTCCTTGTTGCTCTGTTCTTCTTCCGTGTTCCAGTCCTCATCTCTTCCCAGTAAGTTCCCCCTTCTGCTCGCCTGGTTCACTGTGCTGGTCTCTCCCCCCTTTCGTGTTATCCGTACTCATCCATTAGTTCATTTCATCCGGTTTATTGTTCCACCTCCGTTCCACATTAATTCAGTCTCTTTTTATGTTCTGTTCTATATTCATCCATACAATAAATGAGTATTTCTTTCTCGCAATGCACCTCTGCGCGAGTCACATTTACCACTCCCTGACACTTTAAATCAGTTCAATTGTCTGCAGACTGATGCAGGCTAAACATTTCTAACACTAGTACTATATAGTAAATTTGATACATTCAAATTAGATTGATATATTAAATATATTTCACTTCTCCTAATAAAGAATAGAATACTGAAAAAAATTGTGGTTTTGTAATTATAAACACAAGTCAATATAGCCTGTTATTTATGTATCAACTCAAATAAATTTCAGTTGCTCAAAGCTCTATTTAGTTTCATTAAATCAAAAGTAGTAATAAGTGAAAGGTCACATGAGCGGGGAGTTTAGTTTGATATTTGGATAGGGCATTTTCTTCCCATGGAACTGAAAATCTGTATTTTCTTATCTTTGGCTCTTGACCTACTTTTGATACAGAAAAAAAAGATTGTGAACAGTATTTTGCAGGTAAAAAAACAACTTTTTATGTGCTGAAGCAAAGTAGACCTGGATCTCTCAGGTACAAAATATCTTATTTATGGAAGATTTACTCTAATCTTTTCCTGCGAAGTGCAAAACAAGTATAGAAGGTTATCTTTCAAAGGCATACAGAAGCCAGGCAAGACATTTCCAAGGTTCAACTCTGTTGTGAGCATTATAACAGTAACTACTGAAAAATGCATATTCATGTACGTGTGTAAGTGAGAAATATGGACGATTAATTACAGCGGGTTCCTAGTGTTTAAACTAAAATTAAAAAAAAGGTTCTTATTTTTTGTATCATTTAGAGTATGTACATGGGTTTTAGCTGTGTCCCAATGACATGTTCTAAACCTGCAACATTAGAAATAAAATGGTAAAGCAAGTAGCCTGATAGTATAAAACTGCCTAGGTATCATCATTTCTGGCTCCTTTGTTTTAATGGTTGTCTAAAGATTGTATTTACTCTTGCTTTGTCAAGTGCAGTTGCCATGGAAACCAGTGATGTACTTATGTACTGTTTTTATAGATGCAGACATATGAAAATACAAAGACGCCCTTTTGTAACATGAGCATATCTTAGATCTGAGCTCTCATAGGAACTCTCTAACAAGTACATTATTTTGTAAAAACTTTCATTGTATGCTTGTATGTGTAATTATACACTTATATAAGGTCTCCTGAGTTAATGTATCTCTAATGGTTGTGATTTATGCATTAATGGTCCCATAAATGGAAAATTAATTAATTAATGGAATGCCATTTTTTTCACGATTCTAATATTTATTCAGTGTTAGCTCTGTTATGATTATTTCAGCTAATTTTTGATGGCCAACAAATGTTGCATCTAGATTAAGAAGAAAAAAGCTATAGTTTTGTTTTTTTGATAAATTTGGACGTAATATACATTTGTGGTCTTTACTAGCCAGTTTTTATAAGGTTTTTATCTGGCATTACCAATTCCAAACAATATTGATTTCTCTTTGAGAGTGATTGGAGGATAGAGTAATGGCATATAACATATGTTTCCATCCATCAAGTCAACTAGACATTACATGTACGATCAATTGCTTTAATAAAAAAAACTCTCAAAACTAAGAAAAAAATTATTTTGGAGTTTCCATTTTATGATGGAATCCCATATTTTATAGCTTAACAAATTAGCACAGTTAGGATTGCCAAACTTAACAATTTGGTATATATTCAGCCTTTCTATTATCTGGCCTCTCACTCTCACTCTCTCTTTAATGAACAACAAAAATGTCATGGTAAACATGATTTTGATAAGCTCTGACTTTCGTTCAAAACTAATGGTAAAAATTAATTATACTATAACAAAATCTTCGCTCAGAATTTTGGTTAATGTGATCTAGCAGTGCCTAGAATATGTGTTTACTAATTATAAAATTATATTATTTTTGAATTAATGTTTTATCCAGTCACCGCCTGGTACAAATAAAGATGCAAATCGGTTAATTTTGGTACTTTTAATATTACATGGTATATCTCTTGTTCATGGCGGTTGTTGGATTTTAGAAATAGGGTTCATTTTTTACATGGACTGGCCTCTATTCTTCTGGTATGGAGGTTTTAGTCTTACAGTGATTGCAAGGTTTCAGTATGTGAAGGTCATCTCTCCCCACAGTACATGGTGAACTACACTTCTAAAGATTATATTACTGGTATCCAAGGGTTGGCTGTAATTGAATTTGAGCTGACTCCACGTCAAACAATGGTGGTTTAAATATATTACAAATGGGATGATGGAGCACGATATAGAAAGTATGTGTCTGTTCCCATAAAAAAAGCTACAAAGTTACTTTAAAGGAACCTGAAGCACATGGTATTACATGGAATTGAATAACAGAGCAAAATATTACAATGTAAAGGTATATCGTTTAGAAAACATATCCAATGCTATACTTCATAAAGGAATTGAATTCCTGCTGCATTTACACAACAGTTTGCATAAGAGTTCATTAAATTTTGCTTTTAAACTTTTACTAACAAGAAGCTTTCCATTGAGTTTACTTTGTTTTTGGCATGTGGGCGATGTATTTACCAGGCTTGATTCCAGGACAGAGAGTGCTGAATTTGTACACCTTGTTTAAGGTCTATGATGTTGCACTGTGAGTAGCGACCAAAGAACACAGACTCTGTTAGTACAATCAACCTTTTTTTAACTGCGTCTGTTGGCTTTTGTATTTATAGGTCATAGTAACATTCATGAACATTACAAAAATCATCCTCTTGATTGCTTTACAGTATAATAATGATATCAGTCATATTTTCCAAAAACCCTGCATTTAAAAGATGTTCAATATTTTACAAAGCCACTGGCCCAGATCAAGCATACTTTACACGTCAGAAGACCAATTTAAACATGCTAGCTCCATCTCGCGAATGCAGCAACCATATTTTCAGTATAGACCCTTAGGGTGTTTACCTTAAGATTCTGAGGCCAAAGACAGACAGATTTCCCTGACTGATAGAATCCAACTACACATTCCTGAGTGATTGCCTGTCCCAAAAAATTGAAAAGCCATATGAAGTTCTGCAAGTAAACAACACAAAAATGCATTAATGTTTACCGACAGGAAATTCTGTGACTGCATTCACAATAATTTTGTGCTAAACATTAGCACAACAGTTATGTGTTAGTTTACATTGTAATTTCACAGTTTAAGTAAATAGTGTCTTGTACTTTAGTTTGTGAGGACATCTACGAATAAACACGTAATTATTCCAAATTTGAAACATACATGTGTTTCAAATAAGCTTTTTTTTCAGCATTTACATCATAGTTATGAATGCATGACCTTGTCCTTGGATACTAGTAGGTGTTAATGTTTTTAGAATATTCAGATTTGTTTTTAAGCAGATTCATTGGCAGGATGCCGTTATTGCAGAGCCCTTTATTCCTTTAGCTCATTTACAGACAAAAGGTTCATTTAAGTTAAGCCTGAATTAGGAACTACACACAACACTTTCATAGTTGCTAAAACATACCTGTCAAGGAACTGGTTTTAGGACTCAAGTGCAGTACAACGTCAGGTAGAGTTTAAAGTAATTTATTTTTAGGCGTAGCAACAAGCAGGTAATTTAACATGCAGCAGGAAACAGTCTTTGGTTAACTCTAGGCATCAACAGGAAACAAGGAGACTGGTGAGTCCTCACAGCATTGGCAACCAGCTGATAATTCACCAGACTGCAGAAGACAGGCCTTGGTAAGCTCTAGACACCAACAGGAAGCGGGCAGGCTGGTGAGCGAATTGGTTGGTTATCAGCCGACCAAACAAAATCTGAAGGGGACAGACAAAATGCTTGTCATGGACGGGCAGAAGGTTGGGGCAGAGACGAGAAGACGTGGTCAGAGGCAAGCTGGAGTCGAAATCGAGAATTTAAACCAAGAATCAATGCTGGAATGAAGTGCATGCTGCAACGACAATCTGGCACTGAATGAGGGAAACACTGCTGCTTAAATGCTGACTGGCTGAAGTGGGAGACCTCACACACCACAGCCAACAGGGCAGAATGTGGCAATACCTTTTAAAAAATCAGACAAAAAATATGTATTAATGCTTCATGTTTAGATATTAAATCACTGAATTCATTACATTCATAATATCTGATAAGGTTTTAACACATTAAGTCTCAGTTGCTTCTCATTTTATTTTGTATACTCATTGTATATATATATATTTTCCCAGCTCATTTAATAATCTACCATGTATTTATTGTATGGTATATCTGTTTTTCTGAAGTGCTTTTATCAACTATTTTTCTATGTTCCTTTGTGACGCAGATTTGACTGTGTGTATAGAAATAAAATAAAAAAATGCTGTTCGAAAGATTCACCACACAGACCTACATTTAAACACAGTGCCTAGTGGTCATTTACCTCTTTCTTACAGTGACTTACCTCTCTCAATACATAAAAAAGACCTCTGTTTCAATCTTACCATAGTTGTGGAAGTAAATGTAAGTGCATCATACACCGAAAACTGTCTGCTTCAATTTCTTAAGTAGTACAAAGCAAATGTATATACCTGGAATTGTTATAGACAGAATTACAAAAACTAAAGGAATCAAGCACCACTCCACTTTTCTTTTATAAAATACTCTCTGTACTCTCTATACTTCTCTCTGTTCAACATCAGGTAGATTAGGCCATATCTAACTCAACATGAGACACAGCTCCTAGTTCAGACCTTGGTGATTTCCCGCCTTGACTACTGCAACGCCGTCCTAACAGGTCTTCCAGCCTGTGCTGTGAGACCGCTACAGATGATCCAGAATGCTGCAGCTCGCTTGGTTTTCAAACTGCCAAAGCGATCGCATGTCAGACCCCTTTTCACTGAACTCCATTGGCTTCCCTTAGCTGCACGCATCAATTTCAAATCACTAATGCTGCCATACAGAGTGTTTGATGGATCAGGGCCCTTCTACCTCATCCTCTTAAAGCCATATGTCACTGCCCGCCCGCTCCGTTCCTCCAAGGAGCGCCAGCTAACGCGACCAAAGCCCTGTGCAGGTCAATCTAAACTCTTCTCATTTGCGGTTCCTCGCTGGTGGAACGAGCTTACGTGCATTATCAGAGCATCAGATGCTCTTTCCACCTCAAAGAAATCCTTGACGATCCAGCTCTTCCGAGAGTATCTACTGCCCTGAAAGATCTAAAAGCACTTATAACCCCCCGTGATATTAGTTAGCACTCAGTGTATGGTACTTGAGCCTTCTGTGTTTACCTAAATGCTGTAAATGAGTGTCATCATTCATGTTAAATCCTCTCCTAGCATTTTGCAGGTAAATTGCGTCGTAGTACAATGTTCAATGTTTTTTTTAAGTCGCTTTGGATAAAAGCGTCTGCTAAATGCATAAATGTAAGTGTAATGTAAATAAGTAGGCATTAAGCCAGTCATATACATATACACAAACATATTTGTGTGCGTGCGTGCGTGCGTGTGTGTGTGTGTGACATTGCGCTTCATGTAGTTCAGTGTGGTCTGTTCCTGTGTGGGCGAGCATGACGAGGTCTTACCACAGCTTACAGAGAACACAGCAAAAGTTTGCTCTAATTTTATATTCAGATTGTACGATGACACTTTTTCAATAAAAATGTGTTGTTGCAAATGGCATTGCTGGGGTTATTTACCCTAGCTGCTGTAAAATTTATCTCTTGACAAAGCATTTGGCATTCTGAAAGGACATTCATTTGTGTGACTGATGGAATTTAAGCTGCCTGTGTTGCCATATAACTGTAATCAGAAAGAGGAGTGCATCTAATGTTTCAGAAGTGACATACAGAGTGGAGAAAATGCAGTCAAAGGAACGTATCACAAACCGATTTGTTGTTACTTAGGATTGATGCATTTGATTACGCCATTTACCTTTTTTTGCTGAAAGGCACAAAATCGACCCTAATAAGTAAGGAAAATAAGATTCAGTTTATTTTTGCGTTGTGGAAAATATGGAATAAACTAATAAACTAAAATGAACTGCTGGTCCCTTACTACATTATTTATTGAGAATATTTATGGCTGTCATGTTATTTTTCAAAAAATAAATATTCATATAAAACATGCTTATTCTTGGACAGAAGATAAAAAATAGATTGCTATATCAAACAGCAATTGGAAGGGAGCAACACCTCCCATAGTTGTAAAACTCAGTGTAACATCAGGACACACTTCTTACATTAATTCTATCTATCTATCTATCTATCTAAAATGAATTTTATTGGTTCTGTACAGTAAACTAAATTTGAACGGCTGTTCCCTTTATTATGCTTTTGTAAACATGTCTGAGTAATGTTACCAGAAATGAGGAGGATGCCAACAGATGAGATTACATTAGCTGCTATACAATCAGCTATAAAGTGTCTAGACAGGCCCATGTTTCAGTATAATAGCAATCAGAATGATGTAGTTGAAATAACAGTATTTCTTACATTGCAGAACTGCTTCCAGAGTGGAAAAGAGGGAAATTACTCATGTTAAAAGTATTGGATTATTGGAATATTTTAGATCGGTGCTAAGAATTGATAAATTGGCTAACTATTGAGATTAATCAAAGCATTTTAATATTGCATTTGAATAGTTTTGTTTTTCTCGTAAATGAAGTTTAAAGTTGAAAATAGTTTTGTGTGTTATTTTTTTGCATGAACACAGTCTACTTTATGTTATACAAACTTTTGACATAATCAAAATTATTTAGGAGTGATAAAAAGTAAAAACGGAGTACATGTTTAAGTAACTATAACAATTTGAATGCAGTTGATAAATGGAGAGCTATTTTTTATTGTAATGTTTTTCTTACATATAAACTAATCCATAAATTGCACATGACATGTTAATACCAAATGTCTCATGATAGGGCCTGGAAATCGTCGCTCTAGAATGGTTACAGTTAAAGTAACAGGACCGTTAAACTGTTACACATTAATGAATCCACCGATCTCCAACAGGAAGTTCACAAAATCTTTAACTGGATTTGTAATGTTACATAGATCTGCTCTTGGAACTCTGGTAGCTAAATTTAAGAATGACATATTTTATATGCTTTGAATTTATACTGAGTAAGATCTAATAATGTATATTTACAGAATATTGCCTCTGATCTAATTTTGTATTGTTTTTATTGTATCAGATATTGAAAATCATGCAACTTTTTATCTTTACCATGATTAGATTGTTTAGAATCATCTTTTTGTGTCATGTTTAGGATTTAGCTTACAAGAGTTGGCAGTCCTTTACATTTACTGTCAAATACAATATAATAAAGCTTAATGAAAGAAGGAAGAACAAAAGAAAGGAAGGAAGGACACTAAAACAGATTCCCAGAAGAAAGAAAGGAAATGAACAAGGTCTCTCTATGGATACAGTGGATGACCAAAGTAAACTGGAAAGAAAACAAGGAAAGCACATAATTATAAAAAAAATGAAAAATTATAATCCATAAAGAAGGAAGAAAGAAAAAAAATAAAGATGTAGAAAAGGGGGTAAAAAAGCAAGAAGGGAATGATATATTATGGGAACATAGTGATAAACAATGGACACAAGAAAGAAAAATGAATAAATGAACTAAGGAAGATAGAATGATAGGGTGGGATAAAGTAAGATGTGAATGAAAAATTATGGGAAAGATAATGAAAGTATATCTAAAAGGTCAAAGGGCAAAATGGAACAAAGAAAGAGGGTGTCAACTTAAATTTAACATTTAATTTCTTTATAAATATCCAGACCTGGAAATTGTTGAAAAAAAGTAGCAATTTGTGTTTAGAAAACAGGCATCCTGTCTTATGCGTGTAAAATGAACGTTTATTTTCAAGAAGATTATTTGTATTAGCTTTGTTAAATACTAAACACATTTTTTTCAGTGAAGTCCAAAATAAAATAAAAATAACACTTCTCCTTGTGTGTCTCACTCACTTACACACTCAGAGAGGGTCAAACAAATAACAGCTAATATTCAGCCCAGCAAGCTTTGCTTATTGCCTCTTGGAGCAGCAGCCCATTTTCTCACAGAAAGCAAGATGGGCGGAAATAAAAGAGACAATGATCACAGCAGCATTCCTCCTCAAGGTCAAGGGCATATCTGTAGGAAAAGAAACAGAGAAATCAAGAAATTGCTTTTTCATCCTGGGCATCAAATAGTTTGAAAGAATAAAAAAATGTATTCCTTATATTTTGAATCTATAAATTGCAATCAAGAGGATAAAAAAAAAAAAAAAAAAAAAGGAATGAGGATAACGTCTCATTTATGCGAACTTTCATTAATTGTTAAACAGAAGCTCCCGGAAGAACTAAAGAACTTTTAAAACAAAATAAAAGTTGCTGATGTTTAACCACTGTGTGTTAATGAGGAGCTTAATTTGTTCGAAAATTACAGCTTGAAGCTTTTACTCAGGTAAAGCTACACTTCCTTTGTTCTTATAGCCTCGGAGAGTGGTGAAGGGTGCCAGTGTGACAGCAAGACAATGACTACACCCTAATTGATATCACCAATTATTCTTCCAGCAACAAAGCGTGGCAATGTACAGTGAGCATCATGTTGGTTTAATTAGAAACGGCGTCCCGCCACAGCAGTTCTGGGGAGTTTGACGAAGTGAAAGCAGCCCTTGCTTGAAATGAGACAAGACACAGATCAAATGAAATCCTAGTAAAGCCACATAGAGGGTCTTTACAAGCTGGGAATGAGAGTGTAATCTGCTGGTGTCCCTATTTGTGCACATAAATCACCTCCACGGTGAAAATGTAAAGGTTTTGCAAGGCCTTGCAAAAGATTTACAACCACAGACTTTGATGAACTTTTAGAAGATCTTTTGTGATAAACCAACAAAACCTGTTGCATGATTGGGAACCTGAAAGGTGTGAATGCGTTTTCAGCCTCCCACTACATTTAGAAGTATTCTGAGTATCAAACCATATGCAGCGTATCTCACTATAAAACCGACTGGTTTTTGAGGACCTTGAAAGTCTATTAAAGGAAAAAAAAAAGGTACGTCAACAGCATGACGCAGACCAACAAAATAATAATAAACATAATAAAACCTACTGCAGACAGATCAGGGATAAAGTTGTGGAGAACGTACCTCTAAACAGCTCTCCACCTGATAACCACGGTTTAAACACCTCATATCACCCTGTTAGAAAAGAAGTAATGTGGTATAGTTGTGGAACTGAAGAAATGGCCATCAACCAGTACTGACAGGATGGGTAAATACAAATATATAGCTAGTAAATAATAGCCAGGGAAGTTGCAGATATCTGTAGGTGAGGTTCAAAATCCTACTTCCAATATACAGTATATTAGCAAATCTGACCTTTACAAAAGACTAGCAATTTATAAGAAAAGTTTTCGTTTGTTCAACGACTTGTTGGGTACAAACCAGAGTTTCCTTGCATGCTTACAATATATGTGTTCTAGAGAACTAACTCTACCCATTACCATGAATATACAATCCTAACAGTGAGGGTTTGTACCTCCTTTTTTTTTAGCCGGAAATGGGAAGCTACTTTATGAGAAAATGGATGGAGATAAATACTGGGTGAACCTGGAAGAAAACCTATAAAACAGGAATTTGCTTTAACCTCTTAAAGGCAGGGAAATAATTTAAACTGAGGCAGAGTTTGACCTTTAAGCAGGGACAAGAACCCTACCAATTGGCTGAACTCAAACAAAGTTTAGAATCCATGGCATGTCTTAGAAATTGATGTTCGCCAATGTTCTTGTCAATTCTGACAAATGGAGCTCAGGCTAAATGAAACAGAAAAATGGTAAAATATTTTAGTCTAATGTAATGTAAAGCTGGAAGCCTTGTATTTAATTTAAAGTGACACTAAAAAAGTTTCAGTTTTGGTCATTTTTGGTGGCCAGTGGAAAAAAGGGGTAGTACTTTGCCTAAAGGAAGACTGCAATTCCCATGAGGACCAGCAGGGAGTTGAAGTACATTTCTGTTTCCAGTGGCTGTGTGAAGGATGAATGGTGATGAGGCGAAACAATGATTTGATGATGTTAACAATAAGAAACTGGGGAAGTGACGTATGCCGTAAAGCAGTCAGCACATTTTTTGTTGTTTTGCGTGTCAGGGTTCCTGCGACCCTACTCAAAGTTGCTTAGTACCGGTTAAAGTGATATGGACTCCCTTGGGCCATCACAGAGGTGTCATTGCTGTGAGTTGACATATAGTCACTAAAGTTATAAAACCTTTATGAAGGTTTAAAAATTACTTAATTTCTTTAAGGCAGTCAAAGTGAATAGATTTAAATACATATGAATACCACACTCTTCATATTTCTTTGTTTCTGTTTGTTTGTTTACTTTATAAATGTGAAAACAGTTCTAGGGTCATACTTACTTTTGCAAGGTGTTGTTTGAACTTTAGGTCTTCACTGCTCATATCACAAGAAGACTGTTAATGATGACATGATTCTTCAGTGAGTTTTTGCTTGTGTGTGTGTGTGTGTGTGAGAGAGAGAGAGAGAGAGAGAGAGAGTGTTTCTCTACAACAAAAACGTCTTGAAATGCAGCCTTGCTAAGAGCAGAAAGCATCTGTTCGTGGGAGTAACTGCTGTGTAGCATGTGAGGGAAATAACATTGATTGCAACAGCAATCTACTAATCTACTGTCCACTTAGAACTGATTTGTTTGGTGTTGTTTTCCTCCCAAGTTGAGGGATGGTTTCTTGATACTAGAAACCCAGGTCACTGAGTGCAGAACTGTGGTGGCAGATGATGCACCCCCCCCCCCCCCCCCCAAAAAAA
>JAVLVB010000228.1:582506-594961 GCA_032876305.1 Orestias chungarensis | reverse complement strand
TTTTTTTTTTTCTCATCTTTAATTAATCCTCTATCATCATTTTATTCATGATTGTCAGTCATAATTTTAGAATGGAAATGTGGCACCACAGGGATGTTCCCGTCCCAGACGAGACACCTAATACTTTAATAACGGCTCTTCCGAGGCAAGAAATTGTTAATATGGAGAAGGTGCTCACATGGTGAGAGCCTTTTATGTTTGATAGCAAGTCATTACTTTAGAATATTTTTACACCAAGAAAGGTAAAACTGTTGCCATATTTGATTTTTGTACATCACTGCCACTAATGGTTGCTCGTGTTTGATAATCTTTACTTTCTTTCCTGAAATGAGCTTATGCACAGCATGATGCTGCCACCACCGTGTTTTGCCATGGTGATGTAATGCACAGTATTAGGCTTTGTTGATTCGTGTTTAGCCTGAACCCTACATGGCTAAGGCCAATCATCAAACACGACTTTGTTTTAATAATTACTTCCTTTGCCCCAAAAAATCACTTCACACATATGTAATACTTTGACTTCCACACATCAGGTATCGATAAAATAAAATACAGGCTTGTTGGGAAATTTGACAACATAAGAACAATGAAAGAGTCTTTGGGGTTAATATTTATAGAGACATATTAATTTTTATAAAGACAAAAACAATATAGCAAAATTAGCAGATTTTCCAAAAGTCTTAAAGCTCTTTGGGTCAATACGTTGTTCAGACGTAATTTATCAATATTACACCACATATGCATGCTTTTCTAAGATTGGAGCATATCGAATATTTGCTAAGAAATTTCTATTAACTATTAGACGTTTCTAAAAACTCAACCAATAAAGCTTTTCTCACATTCTATCAGATGGATTAACCATTTTGTTTATACAGCTCTGTTACAAGCTGATTTATTTTATGCCTTTTGCACACCTTTAAAAGTAGTCCACACCCCATTATCATTAGTATGGTCTTATTCTGGACTCACATTCAAGACCAGGGTGATTCATAAATAATTTACAAATCCTCACCATAATCCTGACCTGCAGTTTCAGTGATCTCTATTTTTTTACTTTTTTTTATTCTAGTTTAGAAGATTAGAAAATTATTTCCATTACTTAAATGCTTCATTATTTTGTTCGTATTTGTTCTTGGGCTTCTCTTACTAGTCCATCCTATTAATATCACTCATTTACGATAATCTATTCAGCATTTAGATGAGACATGTTTATTAAAAATGTTGCTTATTCATTTTTATAACCCTTGCACTCGTCCTGCACAGCTATCATGCAGATTAAGATCGATGACAAGGATTATTGGGATGGCCCATCATTTATCATTTAGCCCCTGATGACAGGGAGAGACTGGGAAGTAAACACCCACTTGGTAAACTCTTTGTTTCCAAGCTGCATTTTGGAAATAGACATTCACAGTCAGGTGTTAAGAAAAGGTATAAAACCCCGGCAGAGTTTTACCTTATTACTCTTGATGCTAATCCATTTAATTACAGACTACTCTAATGAGTAACTTGTGATAGGGTTTGCTCACTATGAATCTGTTTTCACTGTATATAATTAAGTGGTCAGTGATACTCCTTTCTCCACTGCCAAGAACCACCAGGTATAATTGTCCTCTTCGCTGATATTGAACTTAACGTGAACCTCCAAACAGCAAGTACGGGGGTCATCATGAAGTCTCCTGTATAGCTTCTGGATAATTACGCCCCTGCCTAGTCAGTTCATTTCTACTTAATTAGCAGGTTAGAGAAAAGGTAGGCTCTTGCTGTCATTTGACCCTGCTGTTTCCTAAAGACCCGGCAGTCATTTCACTATTGGCTTTTTGTCAATAATAATAATAATGAACCAAATGCATTCGCCAAGCCGTATTTACCTGTACACACAAGCACTGTAAAGACAGAGCAAGCAGCACAAAAGGACTGGTATGTCACCGCGAGCAACACAAAGAAATGGCTGTAACCTTGGAACAAATAATGGCACTCAATAGAAAGTGAGCATTTCCCACCAAATAAATGCCTCCAATGCAGGATGGAAATAATGCAGTTGAGCTGGCACAATAATGCTGCAGCCCGACTGCGCTGCATATCACATTCAGCCTCTTCACTGCTTGCTTGCTTGCTTAGCTTTGTGTATACATCCAAACATTTATGTATACAGAACGTGCCTCAGCAGGGTAGACAGGTCAAAGAGGTTAAATGGATTTATTTGATATTGGCTGTTTGCTTTGCTGATCTCCATGCTTGTGTGAAATTGCTTTTTTGTATTATGTCTGTATCTGTGTTCTGAAGGATAGCTCAAACAAAGAAGCAGCAGTTGTGACACCTGATGTTCATGCTTCCGCTTCCTACGTTTCAGTAAAATTAGGAAAACAAGTCGTAATTAATGAGAGCATATCATGGAGGTGAGCTAAGCTAATGTAATTTTTTTTTTTCTTTCTTAGTAATTCCTGAAAAGCTAGTATAGGCAAAAGATTTAACCGGGATTTTTTATCAAGCAGTTTGTTACCTTCCCTAATGATTAAGTCAGTGCAAAAATAGAAACAATTTAAAAAAATACATCCTTCGGAGTGAAATTTAAAAAAGAGAGATTTGGACTTTGAAATGTATATACAGTATAAAGCCTCTCTTTCATAATGACAGAAAAACAAGTATTAAAATCCTTATAATTTATATATTTACAAATAAAAAAGCTCAGACATTCAGAATGTCAAATACTGTAACAACCAATAATCAAAATATTAGTTTTGAGTGCAACTCCAAAGGGACCCTAATAACAAATAATAATATGTCTTTGTAGTGTTTAATTTCCTTGGTTTAAATTTAATATATTTAGACATTATGGATTCAATTAAACATGACGAAGTTTCTTTGAATTACAACTAATGTGACAGGCTCCATTCCCATAAAGTCGTCGCATTAACACAGTCAACCTATCATGCATCTAAACATCTCCTTAAATGTTTAAGTTAGTGACAAGTGCAGTAAAAAGACTACTTGTTCCTCTCCGTCGGTCATGTTATTCAAGCTTCTGACCCACATGTAACAGAGGACTCTAAGGAGTGCAAGTAATTTTGAGTTTATTGAAAAGGTTTGTATATTGTCCGGGACTGAGAACAATGAGCACGGCGAGGGAATCCAGAGACAGCGGGCACGGAGGGAATCCAGAGACAGCGGGGATGGCACAGTTTAGCGGGAGAAACTCAGAGGATGGAGGAACAAAGCAGGAGACCGGAGACCACTGAGAGGTAAACAGAACAGGTGAGGTGATGTGGACGAAGCGTGATGAGTAATGGGATGATCTTACCTTGGTGGAGGTTGTTGACGTCAGGGAGGAGTGAGTGGAGAGTCCTTTCAGCTTGTGTCCAGGTGGAAGGTTGTCCACGGGAAGAGCGCAACTGATTGAGAGTGCTGGAGCTAGCAGACCAAGCTAAGCCAGAGGAGAGGTGAAACCAAAGGATTGTGATGACGTTGGAATCCTGGAGGAAATATGATCACAGGAGATGGTAGGAACCTGGGTGGAGCACAGGAGAAAATGAGGGGCACAAGAGGGGAAAAAACAAAGTATCAAATTAATCAAAGTACCAAAATAATCCAAGTACAAACTATAAAAACTCTCTAAGGTTAGGAGGATAATTAAACAACTGGAGGACTAAGGCAACTGAAGACTAGAGAACTGAAACTGCAAAACTAGAGAACTTGAGACACAAGAAACATCAAGCTAGAGAAACAAGTGTTCACTAGAGAACTAAGCTAAAGAGAGCTGGCACTGAGACCAAGACGTTACCGGAAGCAACTAATACTCAGGCGTCGAGTAGATGGTCCACCGCTCCTCTTATACTGCTTCAGCTCGTTAGCAGCAATGGATTGCACCTGGGCAGGTGTGCAGGTGGAGAAGGTGCTCCAGCAACAGAGGCCCTGGCGACCCCCTGTGGACAACCTGAAAAATGGCACTGAAAGGACTCAACCTGACACCGTCTTTATTGTGATCTCATCAATAGACCCTCCAGGGGTCGTCTCCTCACCTGTTGATCAGGAATGACGTTTATGTCATTGCTGTGTCCAAAAAAACCATCTCACAGGTTGACTGGTTTTCCTGTTTAACATCAACTTCCACCATACTAAGGACAAATTCTTCCTATTAAAGCCGCGTCATTTAAGAATCCAGTATATATGAAAGCTGAAAGAAAGGAATTATTTCTAATGGAGTCATATTCTTGTTCAGGAGGAGGAATTACTGCCAAATGGTGAATTTATTTCATACAAAGAAGTGTTTTGGCAGTTTTTATTATAAACTAAATATATACTATATTACAGTCAAAGTTGTGTGTATCTAACTAAATCTGAATCTCTTTTCGTTTTGAATGAATTGATTGTATACTTCACTGGATATGTTAGTTCTGAAATGTGCAATTAGACGCCATATCAGACCTATATAAATAGAATTGAATTGAATAATTGTTTTGATGTACTGTAGCCCTCCAATGACTTTTACTGCAGACCGGGACTCCTCTCCCATTTGGAGGAAAACAATTTAAACTAAAAAAACAAAGTTTGTCTAACCATTGTAAAATTTAGGTTCATTTTGTTCAACATGCATGAAAATAATATTAGTTGAACTTGCCAGCTGTAACAATCTGCCAGGTCATCTATGATTCATCAGTCCACTCCAGCTCCACTAAAAATGGAATAAACTTTCAGATTATGTGTCAAATTGTTAGTCATGCTACGGCGTCAGTGATTATATGTTCTTGTAGCCAAAAGCTATCAACCAATTCTCAAAATCAGCCCATGAGGCAGATTATTAAATATTTATCTGACTAGCTTTTTAGCTTCAATCTCTGACAGGTTTTTTTCATCCTGATTATAAGACATGTTTCTGATGCAGGTGAAGGGACTATAAATGATAATAATAATCCTCGCCTAGGCAGCCACCATTCCCACGAATGCAACTATTACTGCAACTGAGATCCCTCCCAGTAGTACGTGACAACTACTTAATTCCATGCCAAGACAGTTGAAGGGTAATAAAGATGAAAAGCAAAAATTATGAATAATGTGTCAACTAAATATTGACCATAACAGATTATTATACTAGAAGCCCTTTAAGGATGTGGAGTACCAATAGAAGCCCAACAACAAATCTGAATAAAATAGTGAAGCATTTAATTATTGGAAGTGGTTTCCAACGTTATTTTAAAAACTAAACAAAAGTTAGAAAGCATTGAAAATGCAGCCAGTCACTGGTGTATATTTGTAGTTTAGTAAACGATCACTCCTGGTCTAAATTTGAATATCGATCCACAGGATGAACATACTGATGTTAATTGTGTTTAGACTCGTTGTAAAGATGTATTAAATAAAGTTCTATCACAGCTGCATGAACAAGTATGTGAAAAACGTTCTGGAAACTTCTAATAGTAGGACATTTCTCTAGTGAGTAACACTGCTGCAAATATTCAATATTATCCAATCTTGTAAAATCATGCATGTGTGGTATAATATTGAGGGTATAGTTAGGCTTGCACAAAGTTTTCACCCTAAGAGGTTAAAGACTTTTGCAAAAGGTTATTTTGTTGAAAAGCTGTTTTCAAAACTAAAGCAATCCTTTCCTATCCGGACCACTGCACTTGTACTTTTGTGCAGTATAAGACGAGGCTACTGGGATAAAATATGTATTTATTTTAAGGCTTTTTAACATATATAGGAAGGGGTGCCAAAAAATCTGTCTTAAAGTTATTGAATTTCAAATTCCAGCCAGTGAGCCTTTGAAGATATCAAGTTACTCAAAACGATAATAGAGTAAACAAATAATTCCCCATGGGCAATCAATTAAACAGTACTTTTTCCTCGAAGTGGTAAAAATACAATCCGACTCGCATCTGAAACATTTCCAGCAAATGTTGACAGAAGCAGCTTTGTTTGTGTGCTTCTCCGACGGGCTTTGGATTCCGGTGGGTTGCGGGTGCTGAAATGAGCATTGTTTTAAATCAAACAAGACAAAAGCTGTGGATTTTGTTTTTCATTTAAAACTTTGTAGTTAATAAGCCACATGCCATGTGGCGCAGTGCTAAACTCAGCAGCTGTTGCAAGTCTAGCAAGGTCACATAATTCTGAACAACTCCCCAGCAAATGGTGATAAAGCACATGTAGCTTGCTCCTAATTAAAGAACTCAGATTTCATGTCATTATTTTTACGATTGCATATTTTTTTACATAATTGAAATTGGGCTCTAGTATAACTACACCGCAGTAATAAACGTGTAACAACAGTTTTCTCTGTTTCCTTAAACTCTATGAATCCATCTGCTGTCAGTTTTATCATACCATCCTTCTTCTCTCCATCTGCTACCATTACAAATAGCATCCGCAACTGTACTGGATTGGACAATGGGACAACCACGGCTACAATACCTTTCTATCATCAAAAACTACTTTTAGAATAAATTGTCTCCTTAGAAACTGAAGAACGAAGAATGTTTGTATATTTTCTATATTCATTGATTTCTGGGCCCTGAAAAGCAATATTTTCCCTTTCAGGTAAATATAACAAATACCCTACTTTGTATAAATATGATGGCCAGAAGCACATTGGCTTTTTGAGCAAGCTAAGCCATTTGGACTGTAATGTGCATGTAAGGAGTTCAGCTTATAGAATGGGAGCACGGCTGTGAGTCTTTTTTTTCCCCAGACATTTATTTAGCAAAAAAATATATTGAGCTTAGAAAACAGACAACGCTCTAACGCGCTCTGGATCTTTGTCGCCTCAGTGGAGCTCTAATTTACAGAAGATGACAAACTGTTTCATTGTGTTGATGATAGTGTGCAGTGGCGAACCGTGAGCACTACAGCTAGGCCTTCACCCTCAGCCATGAGCCTCCCCTAGCCACCATTACACACCACCCATGGGCTTTGATTAATTGAAAGGGCTTACCAACTGCAATCATCCAATCAAAGATGACAAGTACGTCAACAATAGGCAATAAAATTCACAAAATTCTCCACAACAACCAACCTGCTCAACATTAACTTCACCAAAACCGGACATACGGACTCGGACAACAAGCCTCATTTAATCACCATGGGCAGTGCTTTAAACTCACAGCGCATAAGAAATCACACATTCACACCGAGTGAGTCAAATAAATTCATGAGCATCATAAAAGTAAAATCTCATTTCAAATGTACAATACGCAAAGTACCACTACGCACCATTACGCAAATATAACTCAAGACACAAACTGATATGAGGATTTATAAGGGATCAGCTGATTTCGTTAAACTATTTGTGGTCGCATTTTTAGACAGAAAAACTCTGCAACTTCAAACATACTGAATGTCCCAGTGTAATTTTAATCCTGTGTGAATAATAATAAAGATTGCTTATAACTACGCCTACCTTATTACATGAAAACGAAGTCCATCCGCTGATCTTTCTTTGTAAAGTGGGCAATGGCCCGTCATCCAAGGATAGCGCTGATAATTTTCAATCTTCAAATGCCTTTCCACTTTGTTTGCCTTTTCTTTTAATTCCAGTTCTGGAGTTGGCCTTCTGTTTTTTATAATTTGTAGCTTTTCTGTGAAAGTCTGCCTTGAAAAAGACAAAGCTATTAAGCGAGCCACAACCTCACTCTTGTCTTCTGCCATGTCGCTCTCTAACTCCCTCTCACTGTCTCTTATCACTCTACATCTGAGATTGAAGTTAAGACTTCCAGAAGGCCTACAATCTTTTTTTTCTTTCCCACCCACTCAAAATCAAACCATGATTGTTCAAGTCACCCTTCGCTCTGAAACTAAGACACACAGTTTGGCCTTCTTCTGGACTCATGAAGTCCTAACCAATCAATGAGCCAGATAGCCGGGTCTTGATAGATTCTGATGATTCTGATTGGATAAAATGTTTTCAGGACAGTAGCCCTTTCATTACTGACGTGAACTTGACAGTGGACTTACAACAATAGAATGTAGATGAGAGAAAATGTATCAAATGCATTATATAAGAGGAAATTATATTACATAAGTAAAACTTTACATTTTTTAATTTTTAAAATTTACAAATAAAGTTTATTTAATACTCCTATTGTTTGGTCCACAAAATTTGTAGTCCTTCTCTGAAGGCGGAGAAGGCCCTAAGGGTTCCCCACTGATAGTTTGTCAATGAGAAAACTATAATATTTATACGTCACTTCATCCAGTCTTTTTAGAGCACACAAGATAGTGAGATGATACCAACAGCTGATAAATAGATGGATAACCCTAACCATAACCCCATCTCACATCACTGAATCACAGATGAGAATTAATAAAATTTAATTAAAATTAGCAGGTTTAATAGAATTTTAGGTAATTCTCGTATTTATTCAAAGGCAATTCAAAGCAGTCACTTGTTAGATGTCTCTAGTTGCTTTGACAGAGCCGTTGTTGCTTTGATACTGTATAAATGGCACATCAAACAATGGTTGGTTGAAAGTAATGTTATTATAGTGCAGAATATACTAAAATATTTATCGAATATGACATTTTATGGCTTGGTCTTTCTGTGGTACACAGAACTTCTTATTTGTGTTTTTAATCATTGCTCTTATGTGCGTCAGCTAATATGCTTTTTCATGACTCATGTATTGGGACACCATTAAATGCTAGAACAGCATTAACGAAGGCATTGGAAAAAAAAAAAGAAGGAAAAAAAGTCCTGAGGTACCAAGCTTCTCTAAGAACTTCCATTTGTTTGATATCAGCAATCTGAGGTGATTTTATCTTAATGTAACACTAGATGGAACTTTGAAGTTTAGAACTTGTACAGTTAGTTTTCTTAAGACACATGCACTGTGAAACTGTAAATGTGTGTGATGGAAATTCCTAGTTTTATATGTACCCTGAGCATTGATGATGCATTTAAAGTTTCACAAACCTTTCAGTTCTCTCTTGTTTAGCAAAAGCCAATATATATGAAATCTGTTTTGTTGGCTTTTCTAGATGACAGGTGAATTTAACAAGTCATAGAACGGGTTAAAGTCTAGATTATTTAAATGTTATAACCATTTTATTACTAGAGTGTGAATTTTCTTTACACTTTGACAGTCCCATCTGTAGATGACAGATTGGATTGGTTTTGGAGTTTATGTTTAAAATATTTTAAGATGCTAGACTCCTACAGCAGATAAACTTTAAAATATTTTGTATTTGGCAGATTTTATTTACACACCAACTACAGAGCAACAATGTTCTACCAAACTGCTGTACATAATAGAAACAGCATTCTTGGAAGCAGAAGCTAGGATGTGGTCTGAGATTAACCAAAACCAACACAGCCCTGTATCTCCTTAAAACAACTCTAGCCTAACCGGTATGACACACTAACAGAGAACAAAACATAGTATCTGGTCAGAGTAACTAATTTGGGGGTATGGCAGTGTAAACATAAATATAATAATCGTGACTTTATCTTCTGTAATATTTGTGTTTTTACACAACGTTTGTTTTTCCTTTTCTTAAGTTAGACTAACCCTAACATAATATCTGACATGATTCATTTTCTGTATGTGCTTAACACTGAAGGATCATTGCTGCCACATAGCCTATCTTCAATTTTTCCATAAAGCAGAATCTTTAAAAAAATAAACATATAAGATTAGCATATTACATATGATTAATTATCCTGGCTTAAAGATTTACTATCCCTCCTTAAAGGTTATTTATAAGATATTATAAATAGAATAAATTGCACGTGATGTTTTAATTTACCGTGACTGCACAGTGACTCTGGCATCAACCAGTGACAGAAATCAATCTTTCTTATGAGTTGGATAATACTCCAATGAAATCTGCATTACTTCTTGCTCCAAAATCTTTCTTTACTTGTTCACTACTCAGCAAAAAGATGGTTATGATCTGTGATTTTGCATGCTTATTGACATTTCAATTTACCAGGGTACACTTTGGCCTGGCGCTAAATTAAACAGTTGTCAGGTTACCAAAGGGGAATGGGTGTGATGTACTTGTTTGGGAGTTTCGCGACATGAAATCCTCAGCATCTTTATGATTGATTATGAGTGAATTTAAGTTTTGCTTGTGGTAAAAAAAACAGACATAGGTAATTAGCAACATCGGGCATATATCTGTCTATCTATCCCTACTGCTTTAACAGTATAATTCCATTAGATTTTTTTTTATTATTATAGTTCTTGCTAACTCATAAAACACCTTTGCTTTAAAACACAATCTTCATACAGCCAGAAGTATTTTAAAGACCTACACCTCAATGTCTGTTCATTTGCAGGCACTCAGGAAGCTGAGGAGAAAATGAGATTAGGCTTTTTGCGGCGTGCCATCACACAAAGGATCAACATGGATTTAGCTGTCAACAATTTGCCAAAGCCGTGGTGGCAGCTATAAAGTGATTGAAATCTTTCTCTCCTTTGAACAGTGTGATGCCAGGGAGGAGTGGGAGAGAGGGAGGGAGTAACCTCAAAATTGCGGTGAAGAAATGATTACCAGTGTACACTCCTAATACCATTTCCCTCCACTGTGGTCTGAAAAAAAAGGGTTGGGATTTGATTCAGGTTCAGATTAGATATTTGTGTATGTGTGTTTCATGTGTTCATGAATTCCACACATCTGTGTGACTTCCCGTGTGTTGCACAGAGACAGAGCGGTGGCAACATCTTTTACAAGAAGCTCTGATATCAGGAAGCCATTGTCTTTACACCAAGATGACAGGCTAGAAGCACTGGTAATAGATGGCGTCCTGTACTTAGAAAAAAAAAAAAAAGAAAGAAAAATGGGACCATTGTTATAGAGGCCTTGAGCAGGATATCTGCAGGAGTGTGAGGGCAAAGCGCTGCTCGTAATAACCTGTCTACGGGGGAAAACATTTGTCTTGTTGGCAAAATGAAATCCCAAATGGCTCTTTCAACAGAATAAAGCAGCCTCTGTAGTGGAGGACTGTCAAATGTGTGTGTTTTAAATATTCTCCAAAAAAGGGATAAACATGACAATTTTGAGTATTTCTAAATCACCAAATATAAGGTTTGTTTATGTAGAATAACATTCTGGAATTAGATTAAAGATGCAGTTAACAGTGCTACACTTAATACAAACACAGAAATATTAGATCCATGTATAGATCTATATTTATATATATTTATATATATGTTTCACTTTCAAGCCCTGATTGGGTTTTAAAAAAAATCCCAAAGAAATTCATTTAAGTTTTTGCATATCCGCATTTAGCGTACATGTAAATGTATAAATGCACGAACCAGAGATAACGTTTGGGTTTTTCACCTTGTCACGCCTCCACCCCAGAAGAAAGTAAATGTATGTCTTACCTTCCTTTTTACCTACCTCTTTTTAATTATCTTATTTCATTTTGTGATAATCGGGGTTTTTTTCTGAAAAAAAAAAAGCATTGGTTGTTTTGGATGCTGTAGTAACGCCTCCATTTCTGATATCAGAAAACATATCCCTCACATCCTTCATACCTAGATTTCTGATGGTAATTGATAATTTAATGAATTTGCTATAATAATAATAATAATAATACAATATTTAAATATCTTTGGAGTAAACTAGTAGTCTGGGGGCCTCTCCAGTAGTTCTGGGGCCTTATTTGGTCCCCTGTACGACAGGAACACACTACCATCCTCACCATAACAAATGGGGGTGGTACCATTATGTTCTGGGTTCGCTGGTCTTAAGCAGGACAATGGAAGATGCTCAGAGTTAATACAGTAGAGAAATGAACACATCTTACAGGGAAATTAAAAAACAAACATTTTTGGTAGCAGTTTCAGCACTGTTACCTGCATTACTTGAGAAAACACAAAACCTTTTCTGTCTGCTTGTTGTTAAAACAGAAGGACAAGTTCATTGTCCTACAAGACAGGAAGAAATACATAAAAAATATGGAGGGAATCAAGGATAATGTAGAATACAAGAAGGCAAATTGGAGAGGATTATTCGGTCTAATTTGGGCCTGAGTGAAAGATTAAGTCCCAGCATTAAAAGACATTGTGTTTTGTTCAAGGGTGGAAGTGACTTTGTCAAGACATTCTGAGATAAGAAGCTAACTCTTATTAGTTTAATGGGAATGATAGTCTGCCCAGAGCACAGAGTGCAAGGTGCTTGGGACCATCATCTTTCATTGCAGTAAAATGGAGGAGTGAGAGAACTGCATAGGAATCTATTTATTTATTTTTTATTGTGAAAATTAAACAAGCTTTTATAAATAATTTATTTATGAGTACAATTTTAAAGAATGAATTTATCATGGCTAGTAGAATGGGTTTCTGGCTGCCATAGTTGTGCTTAACAGATTTTATTTTCCAAGTGAGGCTTTAAAAATATAAAACCTCCCTTGCTATCCATACCTTAATCGTTTATTGATTTCTAAGGTTTTAAATACATTCTAAAGCTAAACATGACTGAGTGGTGGGTGGGTGTCTATGTGTGTGTGGGGG
>JAVLVB010000228.1:565774-582406 GCA_032876305.1 Orestias chungarensis | reverse complement strand
TACACACACCAAAAATCCATATTCAAATAGAATAAAGCAAACAAACAAAAAAACAATAACAAAAACAAAACAACGGAGCCTAAACACTAGCTGCTACCAGATCGCTCCTGAAGCATTCATGGGAAACTGCGAAATGGCATTGAATTATACCTGTCGCGATATAGTTTAAAAGATTGCATTTATCTAAAAGAGCTCCACAAATCAGATGGGCAAAACTGTGAATGATTTATACACCCAAAACTTTATTAGCAGTGAGAAGACACACAATGGTCATACAAAAATTAAATGAGGTGGGGGAGGGGCTAGGCATAAATAGACAATGACAGTTCAGATTTTTTATTTTTTATATCATTTCTGAGTCCTATCACCTTTTGGTTTGCAACATTGAATTCCAAATAATATATGCATTTTATAACTGATGAGTGGTATAAATACAGGCTCATTAAACATGATACCCCCAAACCATTATCAGAACAATATTGTGGATAAGGAATAAAACAGGAAAGACTGTCCAACAGCCTTATATTTAAGCATTCATGATTTTGACGGTTTTTACTCTGAAAAATGTTCTGTTTTTATCGTATTTCTCTGAACACTGTCTTTATAGTCCGTCTGCTAGCCTCCTGTCAGCGTCTGAAACCAAATGTCAGTTGCGCCAAACCCAATTCCTCTCTCAGTTAGCTGTTGCCTGCAACCCCTATTTTTTTCAGGAGAGCAACTATTTAAAGCCCATTGAGGAAACATTTTACTTTCAGCTGCCAGATCTGCAGTTTCACCACTTTCTCTGCACCAGTCATTTCACACACCCCCACAACAATGCAAGTCAGGAAAAAGGAGTGACTGCAAGAGGGAAAGTGAGTGACAAGGAGTGAGTCTGTGTATCTGTGCATTTTTTTTTCTATGTGTGTGGGGCTGTTCCATGACAGAGTAAAGGTGATCTTTTCCACACACTTGGCTGATCATCAACCAGTTAAGCTACATAACCTACAAGTATGTATCTTATGTACATTCAGTATACTGCATGTGTTATTTGATCATAATCTAAGATAAAATGATTGCTAATTCAGAGTTCCGATTCGAGAATACATTCATATGAATGAAAAAAATAATTTGCATGCTCAAAAATTTACTAGAAAATTTCCATTAAAATTAAAACACCTTATTTATTGTGATTGCGTTGGGTCTCACTTAACATACTCAACAATGATAGTCAGGATGCTGGAGAATTCAGTTTTCTTGGCAGCCTTATTCACTCATTCATCTTATTTCCGCTTGTAGGTCCAGTTTGAAGTGATAAAATGCTACGCTAATTTTAGGATAATAAACACATACATTTACAGATATATATCCATCCATTATCTAACCCGCTTATCCTTGTGGGGTCGCAAGAGCCAGCTGGTGCTATCTCCAGCTTACAATGGACGAGAGGCAGGGGTACACCCTGGACAGGTCGCCAGTCCAATGCAGGGTAACACACAGACATAAGCTAGAGGACAAACAACCACTCATGCACACACTCACACCTAAGGACAATTCAGAGTACCAAATAAGCCTAACAGTGATGTTTTTGGACTGTGGTAGGAAGCAGTAGTACCCGAAGAGAACCCACACGTGCACAGGAAGAACATGTAAACCCCGTGCCGAAAAGACCCAAGGTTGAATTGAACACAGAGGCTTCTTGCTGCACAGTAACAGTGTTACCCACTGTGCAACCCCAGATATATATCCAGTTATTTTTATGAAAGCAACAATAAAAGTTATTTTCATGCTAAGAACACTGAAACAACATTTATTGACAACAATTTCAGCTGCTCTTTAAAAAGACCGACAAAATGATCTGCACAGCCTAATATACTTATTGTGACTTAGTCAAAATAAAATAAGCCATGATTTCTTAAATTTAGAGCAGCCTCGTTCTTGCTGGCTGTCATCTGATACGAAAGTACAGACAATATAAAAGTAAGAACAACCTGTAGACTGGTAACATCTACTAACTCTGTACTTTCCCCTGAAATGATACGTTTCCATTTGAATTGTTTAGTCAACTAAAACATTCACCTAACTGTTGGCTCCCAGATTGTTAATAACTTTGTTTTTTAACTAACTCTTATTTAAATTACATTTGTTAACTACTCGTAAGTACTATCAAAAATTCATAGAACGGCGACTACTAAATACCAATTAACACTATAAGTATAAGGTCAGGACACCCAGAATATCACCTCTCAGTAATATCAATATCTTGTTAAAACAGAAGCTACTACAACCGAGATGTTTCATTTGATTCATTGACATATATTTAAATACATTCCATAGGTGTATTTATGCCTTAAAATTATTTACTAAAACTACATCCATCCATCTCATGTACACTCTTAGCCCCACTGGGGTTGGGTGGGTCTGCCTGCGCCTATCTCCAGCTTACAACGGGCGAGAGGCAGGGGTTTACCCTAGACAGGTCACCAGTCCATTGCAGGGCAATACAAAGACATACAGGAAAACTCCTTGCAGAAAGAACCTTGGGTTCAATTCCACCTTGGGAGCCTTTTTGATGCATGGTCTTCTTGCTGCACGGCAACAGTGCTACCCTCTGTGGCACTCTGCAGCCTAAAACTACACTGAAATCGTAAATCTAGTGACTAATTTATACTAAATAAGTGCATAAAGTGAAGTGTCAATAATTTCGTATTAGTAGAGAAATTCTAATTTAAAGATTAAACTGTTTGGTGACATTTCCTTGAAATTCAACTGTGCGAATCCTCGCTCAAGTTTGCTCAGTGTTCCTTTAATTTAAGTTTAACACACATGCAAAAGAGTTCACACGATACTAATGTGCATGAATACTTATGTCCATGCAAAAGATGAGAATAGAAAAAAGATTGTGTAGGTAAACACCGACAACGTTGAACATTTCAGAGTAAATAAGTACCTTTCCCTGTGAAGTATAGTCAGTGTAAAGGTCAGACGGATAGTCATGCTGCATTAAAGTGGTTAAAAAATAGTACTGGCTTTTAGGGAGTGAGTGCTGAGAAGATCCCAAAGGGCAGAGAAAAGAAAGACTGATTGGTTTTGCTCTGCCAGAGTAGGGAATGCATTTACAAACCCTGTACTAATCTAGCCTAGAAATAAATTTAAAGTAGACCGTAATGTGGCAGTTCCAATTTCCATATGTCTCAATCTCCTTTAGAAGGATATAGAATGGCCTGAACAGCATTGGTCATATGACATAAACACATTAATACAAAACAGAATAAATTTGCCAGCAGGCACTCATCAATGCCATATATATAAGAGCTCACAAAAGTAAACACACCCCTTGTGGAAATATTTTATTATATCTTTTCATAGGCCACCTCTGGTGACAATGATACTGTTTTACATTGTCCAGTAATCAATATACTGCTTATATAGAAGTGTGAATTTGATTTTTCCTCATAATAACCTACCAAACAGCCATTAATATCGACTGTGCATAGACCACATGATGAAAAGGTGGATTGCAAAAACAATAATTTTTCCTTCTGACTGAACTGTCCTGGGTATGAAGTTCATTAGAGATTCACAAGTTGCACCTGTAGTTCTCTTCAACTACCCCTTAATAGTGTTATGGAGCTTATTGGAGCATGATCCATAAATACTGAATAGGTTTAGGTGTAAAAGCATGCTTTGCCAGTCCTTCAGCTTAAACTCTTAGCAAGACAGTTGTCACTTCTGAGGTGTGGATTAGATCACTGTTATGTTTAAAAAAAATTCCACTTAGGCCCAGTTAGGAAGGTAGGAGATCATGTTAAGCTTCTTTTCTTAAAAGTAGAAGTTTGCCTTCTTGGTTTCCTCAATGAACTATTGCTCCCCACAGCTAGCTGTGTGCATGCAGCCGACAAAGGTGACAGTCCCACCTCCATGCTTAATTGTAAGCAAGACACATGCTTAACACCATCTGTACCAGACACATTTGTCTTTGTCTAACCAGAGCACACAATGCTTACCAATTTGTTGTAGTGTGCAGTATATAGTCTGAGCATAGACAGGCTGAACCTTGACCCCATGAACCTCTGGATATGCATGTGCAGCCAACTTCTTTGGTTGGCCATGGCAAGGTTTATCCGGTCCTGTTAAAATTCTTGGTCAAAACTCAGTTTTAAGGTTTTCACGAATCTTCTTATAATCTCAAACACCCTTTTTTTTTCATTTTCCCAGGGTTCTTTGGCAGGAGGTGTCAGGTTGAACTTCCAGTGACCACTAGTAGATAACGGGAGGGTGATAACACCAAATTTACAACACCTGCACCCCATTCACACCTTTTCATACTAAAGAGTCATGCAGCAGCAGAAGGGGAAAAGAGTTACCTGGCCACCATTTGAAAATGTTTACTTACGGGTGTTCACACTTGTGGTTTAGACATTAATAGATGTGTTGAGTTATTTTGTGGGGACTGCAAATGTACACATATCCAAACACGTAACGTTATACAAGAAATAGAACCCATTTATTGAATAGGAGTTCCCAACACAAGAGGAATCACTCTCCTTGTTTGATTTTTCTTAAAATAGTGCAGTCTGAGTTAAAAAAGCATTTTTTTTCAGCCACAGGAGGATTCTGTTGTCCGATACTTTCACTGACAAGAAAGATAGCTAGGCAACAGCTCCAGTTTCCCTTTTGCACACTCATAAATCTGCCTCAGCCTGTTTATCTATTGAGATTAACAGAATAAAAAGAAGCACAGCTGTTGATTTCTCACATTTAACTACAGTGAATAAAAATACATTAAGATCTTCTTAATATGTACACTAAAATATTTTGTCAAAATATCAATTTGTGCAATAACCTTTTACAATTTTTATTCAAATAAAGCAGCAAGACATTTTTTTTCTAATATTGTGATTGTAATTTTTCAAACACTGTGTCCTCAGTGTAATTTACCCAGTTCAGGATTGAGTTTCTTTAAATTCGGAATTGCAGACGACTGCTTTAAAAGTGAAAATAATGAAAAATTTCTTTAGCGTCTTGCTGGCTGAAAGCTGAAGAGCATCTTCAACCGTGCGCCAACCTTTGTATTCTAAGAATTAGTAGGAATTATTTGCCTCTTTTTCTCATTAAACTTTTTCCTTGAAGTACTTTTTTAATCAGGTACCAAGAATGTAAACCAACCTTTAGATTTCTTAAATCTGGACACAACATTAGAGATTAAAAACTCCAAATAGACTCAATCGCTGTTGTGAGGTTTTTTGACTGAGGTGAGTCAATTTATTGTAAGGGAGTCCTTCATGTCATGGAAACAATAAAACTCCAACCCTATCCCATCTGTGATTGACAGTCTCCTGACATTGCATTTTCAGCCCTACCCCTCACCCTGTTGGAACGCCCAGCAAAATAGGTTGTAAAATAGGGGGTGGTACCACTTATTCCATTAGAAAAAGAAACCCCTATAATTGCAAAGAGCCCAGTCTAATGGCGCTGAATAGGCACAAGAGGAAAAAAGAGACATCCCTTAATCAGATGATGTATGAAGCTTTATGTTTTTTACTTCTAATACTGCAGCAAACATAATTGAATCTCCAGCCAAACAACTGGATTCAGACATGTTATTCATGCTACACTGCTGCACCACTGGTACGGAATAAAGTGCAATGCGAGCAGAGAGTGCGAGAGTCAGCGGAGAGTAAGAATGTTTCTCCTTGGCGTGGCAGATTTTTCAAGGGAGTCGCATGATGGGGGATCAGCCTTATTTTCTGATTGATCAGCTAATAACAATGTCACTGCCTGAAGCCATAAAATATGGAAGGCTTTGAACATTTAGCCCACAAATGTTTAAGAGATCATATTGTATAAATGCACAATATTTCATGCATGTGGCATAACTTCCTTATTGTTACGTTTGTTTTCAGACCAATTCATTTGCAGTAATATTCTGATCAGTCTGCCAGAATAGTGTAGCACTAAATCTTTATGATCAGTGCTGACAGTAAAACATATCTAGGATACCCGTTGGCTTAAGTCCATGAAATATATTTGAGTGGATATGTTTAGACGTAGTTGAGGTAAAAAGGAACAGATATCTTAAATAACAGGTTTAAATATTTAACCTATGATTAATTATTTTGAATAATATATGCATTTCTTTCATGTAGTAAGAAACTTCTGGAAATATTTAATGGCATATTTTATTTAAGATTTGGCACTTTTGTTGGTCCCCAATGCAGGCATGATTGGAGAATAGTCATTGATCGTGTATCAGAACGTGTATCTTGTCATGTGCTGTTATGTGTACTAATTATGTACTCGAATTATAGATCTCATTGATAGGTAAAATTACTGACCAAAAACTCCAGAAACTTGTGAATCCAGACCGCACTGGATTTTTATGACAAGTCCGTCTCCACGCTTGAGCTTCTGTTCATCTAGTTTTTCGCAGTTAATCTTTCTTCATGATAGCGAACCCAAGATAAAACAGAGAGATTTCTTTTTAAATCCCAGCGAGGCTGCTGCGAATGTACCCTCTATTCATGATTCTCGAAGAGTTGTGGATGTCTGTTTCACGGAATCCCCATTACTCCTGACATACCGAAAGATTACAGGGGAAGAACAAAATAAATTAATTATTGATGGAATGCTCTTAAAGCCAGTGGCGTCACAGGTTCCCATTGTTGCCTTGGATGTTGTTCGGAGCTTTTAATCAGGGTGGAGTGAATGGCAGCGATGATGGGAGGGATGAGGACCATGAACTCGGCCTCTCTATTGCCTCCTGTGAAGTGCATCCAGCCAAAGCTAATTTTCTCCTCTAAACCCGTATTTGTCTGAATGGTGCTCTTGTCGTCCTCCACTTTTAGCAAATTTTTACCAGGACTGCAAATATACTGATGATATGAAAGGCTTACAGAGTAGCTGCCGGGTGACATGAATGCTCAGAGGAAAACATGTAGCCAAACATCATAATTTAAAGGATTCCTTCAGCTGCTTATTCTCAATGTTGTCTGTGCAGGCGGAACACAGCGGCTGAGCTGAAACCCAAAGAAGCGGTCCGGCGGTCATGTTGCAGAGAAGTTTTTGATCTGGTCAGTGCTAGTGTGCTGATCTGGAAAGAAAAAACGGCCAGCTCGACCCTAACGCCTTCCCTCCCCTGGGGAGGGGTTTCACGGCCATGGGTGCGAGGGTGCAAGGTTGCACTGGCCATGCGTGAACTGATGCTGATGACATTCACATGTAGCTGTGATGCCTGAATGGTTCAAGATGTCCTTAGGGTCTATAAAGAAAGGTCTTAGTATACAGGAAGGACAGAAACACTTGTGGTCTAAAATGTTTGTAACTTTTGCTTGTAGTACGTTTTAGGGTGTGGTGGGTTAGGGGTATGTAGCTGAACAATGCAGGAAAGTAAGGAAGGATTAACTCAGAAAACGCTTTGTTTATACAGTTTCTTAGAAATCCATTCACTACCCTTGAATATTTTTATAACATTTCATGCCAAAACCAAAAGCTTAACAAGGTTTGTATTATTTTATATGATAAACAAACACAGTCAGGAAATACTGTAACTGTGATGAGGAAACAAACAGATGGAATGTGTTTTGAATAATTTTTTTAAAATAAATAAATTGAACTGAGTTAATATTTTGTAAAATCCTCATTTGCTACAAATCATTAAGACTATCTAATTTATGCATCCGGGGAAAAAAAGTTCATCAATTCTTCTCTATTAAATACCTTGAGTTCAGTCAAGAGGTGACTGGTGCTATAAATCTTAAATTGAATTAAGGTCTAGGCATTGAGTGGGCAATAAAATGTGCGTTCTTGGCTGTATATGTGTCCTGTTTGAAGATGAACCTCAGTATTCCAGCATTATCTTACATTGAACTCGATCCATCTTCCCATTAATGCAGCCTCCCTAATCCGGCTAAAGAAAGGCTCACCACAGAATGACGGTACCATTAATCATAAATCATAGATACATCATTACAAATCAGTTTGAAAAGGTTTCCAGTCTAAGGAACCCCAGCAGATTGCATCGAGTCATTGACTTGTAACATTCAGTCCTCCGGAATCAGCAGACCAAAACAATGGCTTGTGTTGCCATTCACTACACAGCAATCCCTCATACTGAGCATGCCTGTAGCAACAGTGGAGAGGAAAATCTCCCCTTTAACAGGAAAAAACCTCCAGCTGTACCTGGCTCAGTACAAGCAACAATTTGCTCACGAACGACTGGGGGCTTGAAGAGACAGAAAACTAAAATAGATGCAGAGGATACTGAACAAAAGAGAGTTTATAGCAGCAGTTGTAGAGTGCCGCTGGCAGCATCCCAGCCCATGTTCTTCTCCAAGAAGCTGCGTCAGCTAAAAGAACGCCAGAACATGTGCAGCTACTATGGAGAGAAGAACACTGAGAGAAAACCAAAGTTTATCAAGGTTGAAATAATGGTAACTAAAGCAGATTGGAAAAAGGAAGAAAGTAGCAGAGTAATATTGTCTTCCAGCAGAACTCTTGCTGGGGCGTTTTGGATCAACTAAAGACTTATAACTGCGTTTTGAAAACTTCCTGCTAATAAAGAGTTACAACAGTCCAGCTTTAAAGTAACAAATGAATTGACTAGTTTTTCAGCATCAGTCCTAGAGAGAATATTTGTAATTTTTACTATATTCCTAAAGTGAATCTTAGAGACCTTTTTTATATGGGACTTAAAAGACATATACTAATCAAAAAATATGATTGAAAACATGATGATTTTACCAATAGGGAGCATGTATATTATAAATAGAATTGGGCCAAGTACGGAACCCCGTAGTACTCCAGGAGTAACCTTACAATAAGGAGCAGATTTGTCATTTAGATGAAAAAATTGGGATATATCAGTCAAATACAATTTAAACCAGCCTAGTGCTGTTCCCTTGATTCCTACATTGCTTTTGAACCTTTCTATGAGGATCTTAAGTAAGGGTTTTATTACAGCTACCTTAAGAGTCCCTGGTACATAGCCATTCACTAATGACAAATTAATCATATCTAAAATGGGGTTAATAATAATAGGAAATGCTCTTTTAAACAACTTTGTTGGGATTGGATCCAACATACAAGTTGCAGGGTTAGATGAAGACAATATTTTTGAAAGCTCAGAAGGCTCAACTGGAACAAACAGTCATTACAGCTAAGACTTGGAGGAATGGATGATATAACAGTTTTTGTTTCTCTTAAGTTTGGCAACTGTATTAAAAAGAAACCTCGGATTGTTCTTATTCTCCTCTATTAATAATGTAAAATATACAAATATTGGCGAAGGGTCATTTTATACAGAATCAAGCTATTTTTCCAGGATAAATAGGACTCCTTTCTTCTCCAATTTCCTGTTGTTCTGCTTCAAGGTACGAAGTTCTGAATTAAACCAGGGATCACTTTCCTTTTTTATCGGTCCTAAGTTGTATAATGCAATGTGCAATGAGGACGTAGTACTAGGAACAAGAGCATCAATTTATGTAGGGTATGAAATTAAATGGCATCCCTCAACTGTGTGTCTCTGAGATACTGAAGAAATTAATGGTGGAATGGATTCTTTTAAAGTTGTAACCACATTGTCTGATAAACACCTACTACAATCCAATTTCGTTCAGATTTTGAGTACTCAGTAAAAAAGAACTGAGGGTTATGAGGCGTTACTGTAACTTTTTCCACACTTAATGACATAAATCAGCACAAGGTCTAAAGTGTGACTAACAAAGTGTCTGGATTTTCTGAGTGAAGCCAATTGAGTCTAAAATAGTTGTTCTCTCAAAACACTGTCCCATCTGAGCGGTATATCTCTGCAGATCCTCCAGCGTTACCATGCAATCTTGGCCTCTTCTCTGGTCGGTAATTTTTCGAGAGTCACATTTTGTCAGGTTTGCATTTGTTCCACACTAATTTTATTTTTAGATGCTGGACTTGTTGAAAAGTTGAGTGGCTTTCTCTTATTTGTGATTCTTCAGTTTTGATTTGGTTCAAAACAGTAAAACCGCACCAGTGTCATCAATATAGCATGCGGTTTAATATATACACATAATTAGGGCCATAAATACACATTTATTTAGAAATATAAAGTAGTTCATAAGTAGTGTCCCTGTTGTTTTGGTGGGGCTGTGCTGGCCATAAACACTTCACTATCAGTGGTGACTTTGAAATGGTATTAATTGTACCCTCCCTCTTAAAGGGTCCATATGGCCGCTTTAGTGTATTTAAAAGAAAAACAAAATAATAAAGTGTCAGAGATTATATAAATGATTTGTAAACTAAAAATAACCAGTTGTTAGCTGCCAACAAGATGTTTGTTCGTCTCTACTGTTTAAAGTCCTACAGTTTCAAGGAAATTTCTGAAAATACAAAGAGAAATTAGTAAACTTAAACTTTAACTATAAACATTAGAATTTCCTATATATCAGTAATGTATTTATTAAATAGAAATTATTTTGAGGCTACTTCTAACTTGCCTAAAAGAAAACATTATTTTTGTTTGATGTAATTTCAAACATTAACAATTAGAATGCAATGTAACTACAGATTCTATGAAACACATATCAATAATACTTGATATTTGAAGAAATAAGTAATAGGTTCTACCTTTTATTAGCAGCTGATTCCGAATCTGAACCTTTTACTGTTAAGCAACGCATAAGAACTCCACCCATCATTATTTTTTTTTTTCCTCCACTACTAACCTCTTCTACTCGCCAAACACCCTGGGCAGCGATTAACAACGAAACATTGTCACTTAGCTCCTGTGTAACAGTGTTAAAACGCAGTTAAATTCACATCCTGGGCGTTAAAGAGCCATCCAGTGACATTGAACGTCCCCTATTATGACACTTACAGAGCAATGATGTCCTCGCCTCTCACTTCAGTGCACATTACGGAGGGGTGCAAGAAACAGTGAGTTTAAAAGTGTGGAATATTTACTCTCTTTGCCTTAAACACTCCTCTCCAGTCTCTGTCTGAGACCCCGTTTTTAAACTCGCAGGATGAGGAGGGGGTGATGGAATGGATAAAGGACCAGATATGTGTTAGACAACTCTCTGCAGGGCCTGTCTCTTGCAAAAGGACCATATCTGGAGCCCACAGCGCCGTCAGGCTCTTAAACGAGTTACTGCAAGTGTTTCACCGGTTCTAATTAAAACCTCAATTGGTTGATATTTGATGGTTAAATTCCACGTGTAAAGGCGCTCATCTGTATTTTCTAAACATAATATGAGTGACAGTTTGTTTTTTTGGGCATCAAAATAAAAATAAATTAATCAGAAATCAACTTGATCACACCTCGCTAAATTATAATTTAGTAGACGCTCCGGAAATAATAATAATAATAATACAGATGATGAACAACAACAGGATTCAGCAGTTCACACACACACACACACACACACACACACACACACACACACACACACACACACACACGCAGAGATACACGGTACGTTCCTGCTGATCATCTCCGACCCTCCTTTCCAAAGCAGGCAGATAGCGTCTGACGACACACACACACACACACACACACACAGACACGCTCAGCGCTGCTCAAAGCGCAGTGGCTGAGGAGAGACCGCATCAGGGAGCCGTGTTCCCGCCTGCTTACAGAGGAGCCACGCGTGGGAGCGGATAACTGTCTCCACCTGCTTTCCTGCCTCTTTATTTTCCAGCTTCCAGTCGGTGGAGCTCGGTGCGCTCAGGCTGAGGCGGGTAGAGGAGAGTCCCGTCACCGAGGACGAGCAGGGGAGAGGAGAACTAATTGGCTTTTTTTCGGAGAACGTTTCTTTATTTTTGTGTGTTTTTCCAGCTTAAACATACATTAGGGCTGCGGTGGTTGCGGGGAATTTCACCGGAAACCCAGCGGTCCGCGATTCCATCCCTTTTTATTATTATTATCATTATCATTATCCTTAGTATTATTTATATTTCTTTAATGCTTCCCCGTCAAAGCCGGCGGATGGCCTGCAGACTGCGCGGCTCGGGTTGAACGCTGCTGGCTCGGAATCGCTGTCGCGGAGAGATGCGGAGGCATGCCGGGAAGCAGTGAGCGCCGCCGCAGGTGAGCGTCCCTGAAGATAATTACAACCGAAAACAAACTAACCAACAAAGCAATGGACAAACAATTCAACAGAAAAGTCCGGTTCGGTCGGAGCGCGTTTAACCTCGGCGCGCGGCCACCACACAAGGAACAGCAAGATGTAGATTTACATATATATATATATATATGTAATATATAATATATAAAACAACAGCAACAAAGATTTAAGTGCTTATAGGCGCGACCTCTGATTTCTGTTCATTTCAATGATTAATCTATATTTGTGTATCATGCATTTTTACATATATTTTAATTATCTCTCTCCATGTCTCTGATGTGAGGGCTGAAAGCATTTGTCGAAATGTAATCATCCCACGACTGAGACTGCTTGACTGTGTGGGAAGAGGAAGCAGAATGTAGTGGTTGTGTGTGTGTGTGTGTTTTTCTGTTGGTGACATAGGTGGAGGAGAACCTTACCCTCATCCAGACGCTGAGAAAACGTTCTGTTTTTGTGTGAACCGACTGTTTCCTTTTCTTGTGCGCCTGCAAAAGATGGCCATTCGTGTGAATGGGCAGCCGAGAGATTCCGCAGATTTGCAGGGGTTTCTCTCGGTTTGGACCCCCCCTTTCCTTTTTTCATTCGTAACTGACCTGGAACGCTTTTGTTTTCAATGGGACGTCATTCAGCAGGGGTATATATAGCTTCGGCTATGACTATGTGGGAAACTTGTGCATCCATGGTGCTCCATCCTTGTGTTGTTTGCTGTTTAAGGCAGCATTGGCTGAAGTAACAAGCTCCTGGTCCTGATAGTCAGTCTTTTCTGACTGTTTGTTATATATAACATGGGGAAAAAAACACAATAGAATGCACACAAACCTCCCTGCAACTCAATCTTAAAGGCAGTGCCTGCAGTTTTTCATAAAGTGCCGTAGCTTTTGTCATAAATAACTGAAGGTGGCAGACGGGTATAAGGAGCAGCAGCAGCCTCTCCTCTTTTGCTCTAAAACAACCCACAATCAAATATAACAGATACATGATACACTTTGAAGTATCGCATGGATGCAGGGGCCAGGGTGTGGCACACTCCTCGTGTTTTTCCACCGTTTATGGCCATAGAAGTGACTCGTGTTGTGTTTACCTGACCCATGGCAACTTTCAAACGACCCCATCAGACTGATTGTTTCCTTTAATCTTCTGCTAGCGGGGTTCACGTCACCTGGTTTTTAAGTCGTTTCTTCAATAACGGCCTCGGTTAATCATGGCCGCCTTTTGCCGGGAGGCCGCCTGTTTGATGCGATCGGGCCCTCTGGGGGCCTTCGTTGAATTAATGTGCTGTAGCTGACCTTGGCTATCCAGTGCCATCAATAGGATTCACCCTTTTGCCCCGCAGTAGGTGGCGGCATATTGCAAAAGGCCTGCCTCATCTTACAGGATTACGCTGCTGTCGACATCCCATATTGAATTACGGCCCGTTGATCAATGCTCGCAATAACCCAAGCCCCTACATAGTGGTTGGTTTAATGCAGAGCATCAGATATCGCTGGGAAAAAATCATGCTCCTCATAATGTCTCTCAAGGAGGTATGCTTAGATATTAGTTTATTAGTAATCCAATCATACATAGACAGAACGGAGAGAGGAAAACAATGAGAGCAGCCTCAGAGTGTGCGGTGCATTAATAATTCATAGAAGAAATCAGCTTGAGCGTAGATTTGACAGCTGACCAGGAGCAGGCGAGACAGAGTGGGTGGCAGCGGGAGCATGGATGGTAACGTTAGAGCGCGGTGACTGATAGCAGGTTTTCTTTTTCTCGCCGCCGAACAAAATGACCAGCTGTGCTACCAGCGAGTGGGCCATTGCGGGCTCGTGACGCGATCTCGCGTCTCCTGGAGACGCTCTCCCTCTCCCTTCTCTGGTGCAAAACTGACACCTACAGCAGGCAGCAAGGTGTTTATTAGCTCCCCAGTTGTGAGGCCTCTCTCTACCTAGCCGATGTTACGGTGATACAAAGCAGTGAGTTCTCACATGGGACGCCAATTATGTTGTTTTTAACAGATGTCAGACTCCGCCCGATGCCAGGGTCCTGGTTCGGCAATTTCAGAGGCGTGGGTGCGGCATCTGTGTGGAAGGCTCTCTCAACGGGTCACATCAATTTATCTAAAGTGGAACACGGAAGATCTTGTCTGCTGTTGTCCTTGATGGATGTTAACTGAATTGAAAGATTAAGGATGTGGTGATTGTTTGCAGAATTTACATCTTCAGTTTTATGCCTTTATTTTGTCAGTTTCTGTTGATTTCTTAGTTGTAAATAAGTTCTATGTCACCCGGTTTTGTTGCATCACGTTATCTTGTATAGAAATCTTATAAGGCCAAGCCAGTGACAAAACAAACAAAAAACCAGGAACTCTTTATAGGGTAAACATAAGTTTTACTTCCATGTTTATTGCAAAAGATCCAAATAGAAACTACAGTTCTGTGGTTTATGGAAACGCTGCTGTTGCTTTGCCCTTCACTTGGGCTTTGGTACCATCATGGCTGTCAAGGAATCATCAAAAATCAATCGCACAATAAAAATTTTGTTGCCCCTTAATCTTTTTAATGTCAAACACACTCGCATAAGTGATTTATAGCAGTGCAGACTGTGGCTGCCAATTTAGAGTAAATCACAAAAAGCAATTGACACATTCCTTTTGGAGCTTGACTTTTATCTAGATCTAAGACATACCTCAATGCTTAATCATCCGGTCAATGTTGGAAGTAAAACTGAGGCTTTATATGAATCGTCCTGATTATATGAATCTGGATCACAACTAAGCAACTTGGATGGCTGAAGAAAGCCCAAGAGAAAACCATCGTTGGTGCCGTCAGAGAGATGCAGATTCAAAAGAAAGATATTTACTCATGTTTTGCTGAAATTACAGCTGACTGACAACCGGGAGGCTCAAACTAAGTTATTTTGTTGTTCAAAATTAAGAACTGTAACAAATTGTAACACTGTTCTCTTGTGCAGGGGGATGTGGGAGAGGAAACTGTCATGTCTAACTATCAGTCAGTCCCCAAAGAAAAACGCTGGCAAAAATCCTTGATTATGTGGTGAATTCTGCGGCATTTCGTCCTGTTTTCTGCAATGAAATGCGGGAAAGGCCCAAAATATGTGGAAATGTGCCTAAATATGCTGAAATGTGATCACGTCACTGGGCAGCGGGCGGGACCACTCACTTTTTTATGTGAATATGCGGCTTTTTAACAATAATGCACACCCCCGCCTATTGTGCGCCCTTTCCTTGATTTGTTGGGATTTTCTGCGATCCCAGAATCGCGTTTGTCTGGAGGGACTAATCAGTTAGTCAAGTAGCTGGAATAGTTTTAGCTGAATCTCAATCCTAGCAATGCTTCAGTTAGGCTCAGAATTGTTTTAATATAAGATTTTATTAGGGAAATCCTTCAGAATGGTTTGCACCCAACAGATAATTCAGAAGTAGACTTAAAAAAATAAATAAAAAGATAAAATATGTGTTAGAATAAATGTGCTTTGCTCATAAGAGTTTGAGTTTTATCACTGCTTTTTTTTTCTCATTAAGCCAATAAATCCATGCTTCCTGGTAAACATGGCAACAAAGTTCATAGACTGCAACAACATTGCCTTTTCATTGGTAATGCTTCTTTCACATTTACTCTCTTTGTGTGTGAGAAAATCTATGCTTCTTCACCTAGGAGCAATGAATGAAAAAGAGGAGCAGACACAATAATATGTGAAGACGACACGTAGAACATGCAAATGCAATCACTGACAGCATCTCTGGGAAAGTCTTGATTGAGACAGAAACAGACTCTTCCTGTCAGCACTGCAGCGGCGCCTTGGCTGCACACTGTCGGACATTAAGTATTTCTACTGCAGTGACATGTTTATTACCCCGGATATGCTGTATGGAATGGCGGTAGCTCGGTAGATTGAGCGGGCGTCCTTCAACTGGAAGGCTATTTCTAGTTAAAAATATGGATCCCCATAATTAACACCTGCCCAGTGTTTTCCTCACTGAAATTATAGTAATGTTGCCTAAGAAATAAACAAGGCGCCCACCAACCATACAAATGTCTTCATCTGCTATTTCTGACTTTGCAAGTTATAATTCCGCTTCTTTTTGCAGCTAAAGATGGTATTTTAAGAATGTATTGTTTAAGAAAGGTGGCAAGCCAGCGGGTCAGAAGTTGGACAAACGTTATACTGCTGACAGAGACTTCCTGACTAAAGCGTTCGCTGCACCACACAGGGAACAGCGAGTGTCTCTTTTGCCACTTTTGTTGCCAGGAAGACTCAGTCGTCTGTCTTTAGAAACCACCGAGTAAACGTAAGCACGCTGATCTGTTAGAGGGTGCCCTGCGAATCATATCAGCAGAGGCAGTTGAATGCGTTTGACTGGCCGCTTTGAAAGGCTGACTGGAGCCAGAGTGCTTCAGTGGAAGTCGCCCAAGTTAGCTTTGCCAGGCCAAAACACATTCTGTACTTTCAGTCTTTTGCAGCTTGTGGCCAATATGTTGTACATACTATACAGCATGTGGACTCAAGTACAGAAGTTTTTAGGTTATTTGGACTGCTTTTTTTTTTTTTTTTT
>JAVLVB010000228.1:537426-559608 GCA_032876305.1 Orestias chungarensis | reverse complement strand
ACTCAGTCTTGACAGACGGTTCTCCTTTGCTCTACCTTCTTCATGTCTCACTCTATAGGGTTAAGTTATTTAAGTTTTTCTATAGTTATGCTGCTATAGGCTTAGACTGCTGGAGGACAAATCTGACAACTTCTCTCTCTGCTACTTTCTTCCTTTGTCCAATCTACCTAGTTACCGTTATTTCAACCTTGTTAACCTTGTTAAACTGATTCTTGATTCTTGATTTTAAAAATGTCAGAAAACCCCGAACAATTACTTAAACCCTTTCAGCTTATTATTGATTCTTACCTAAGATGTGAAATAGTCTTCCTAAGAGCACATGTCGTCTATCCTTTGGTAACAGTAAGACATCTTAATCATTCAGCCATTCTAACTGTATCCATGACCCCCTCTCCTACAACAGGCAATCGCAGATAGGAGATGGGATTATGCAAGGACAGTTTAAACAAGTAATTTTGCTTTTAATTGTTTGGAACTCCCTCGAGTTCTGATGCTTAAGCACTCCAAAACTGTTGTTGTTTTCCTGCGCATAATCTTTGATTATACGAAGGTCAGCATTTTTCTCTAAGCTTCTTACGAAAGAATTTGGAGCAGGTGGATGGCTCAGATAGGGAGACAATACTTTCACGGCTGGAGCTGTAGGAGTGAACTGCCTCCTTTTCCCTGTCTACTTAACCCATATCGCTTCAAGAGTCTTCCAAGGAAATCTAGCCCGTCTTATAAATAAGAGTTGCTGGTTTCTCTCTCTTTTGTTTCTGCTTAGACCTAATTTTGTAGTCCATTTCTCCATGTCATTATGTGGGGGTTTATCTCAATAATTAAAGATTCATCTTTCTCGGCAATCTCTCAACGGACATGGATTAAGTGCCCCTATCTTTACGTTGGAGCCACAGTGGGATCAGCCAGTTATATTCAACACCAGAGGCTGTGGAGGCCTTAAAATGAAAAGAAAGGCTCTTGATTTTTGATATGCATGTAACAGACTCATTTTGCTATAAACATTCACAGTGAAACATGTAAATGCTTGCCATCACATAAATTCTGCTTATTTTTGTCTTTCCTATGCAGTAGGCCTGTTTCATCAGAAAAAACAATCCTGTTAATGGACCAGCATACTGCAGTCTACGGTCATGTACTGTGACTTATATGACTCAACAGGAGCCATTTTCTTTGCATAGACAATCAGCTGATTTATTTAAGTGGGAACATGGATCCTGGGTGTCTGATAGCGGGTTCTCAAGCAGGGCAGAGCTTTATGAATTTCAAATGTTCTGGGTCCACTCTGATTAGCACTAAAAGCCAGCGGATGAAAGTCCGGGTCAGCACTCTCTGAAACGAGCCAAAAACGTTGCCCATAGGAAAGGACAGTGACTCAGTGTTACCTTTCAGATCAGCTACAGATTTTTATCTCAGTAAGAGCATGATGTTCTATTAGTTAATGTTTAGCTACAACTGCGGATATTGAACCTTTTGCTTTTTTTTCCTTGTCCCCCTGTTTAGCATTTGGCTAGTAGAATGGGTTTTTGGCTGTCATAGTTGTGCTTAATGGATTTGCTTTTCCAAGTGAAGCTTTGAAAATATAGAGCCTCCCCTGCCAACCCTACCTTAATTGTTCATTAATTGATTTGTGAGGTGTTATATAGATTCTTAAGCTAAACATGACTGAGGGGTGGGGGGAGGGGGGGTGCACAGAGTGAAAGGGAACAAATCAATACTCAAATAAAAACAAACAAACAAAACAACGGAGCCCAAAAACTAGCTGCTACCAGATTGCTCCTGAAGTATCCATGGGAAACTGTGAAAAGGCAATGAATTTTACCTGTGGAGATATAATTAACTGAAATCAGAACAAAGACAGCAATGTATACAGCACAAAAATAAAATAAAAAAATGAGGCAAACTTGATGTTATTAATAAACAGATTGGTACAGTTAAAGTAGGTCTTATAGGAATTATGCTCAACCATGGGTACAGAGGGCCACTGCCACCCTCCTCCAGGAGCCCAGAGGGAGCATAAGGTCCAGGACACTGAGGCCACGCAATAGCACACAGATCAGACAGCCCACTTCAGGAACACCAGTCACCAACCCAGAAGACCACAGAGGTGTTCCGGGGCAGAGCCACCGCTGCCACAGATTACAGCCCCCTCTTATCCCGCCAGGCCCCGGTCGCCAAAGCACAGACCAGGGTCAGGTCCCAGGGCCCAAGCGCCCAGCAGAGGACCGCCGGACACCCAAGAGGGACAGGCGACCCTAGACAGCCATTCGGGACGGACCAATACATACCCCTGTGGCCCCAGCACTGCACCCCAGGGCCCAGTCTGGCCACAGGGGAGTGCAATAGTGAGCAGTTAGGAAGCAGGTTCAGACCCCTCCCACACGGGAATATCATGGGAAGGCCAGAGGACAGCCAGACCCATTCACATTCATACACAATCGTACATGCTCACTCACTCACTCAAGGTAGGGATGGCGGGTTTGTGGTTTGGGGGGACCAGCCTCTGGTGCAGCACAGTGGGCTGCACCCAGGACAAAAAACGTCCCCACCGACACTGCCTCCATCTCTCCAAGCCCGCACACCAACCCACCCCAGGTAGCACCCAGGAAAAACGGGCACGGGAAGAACCCCGGATAGCTCACCTTTCTGAGATCACTGATAACTAAAACAAAACAAAAAATTGCTGGAAAGATGGTTAGATCCTGGCCTGAAAATGATTACAAAAAAGCGTGCAGTACCATTGCTGTATCCTTAAGAAATATTGTGCAAAGACTTTTACACAATAAACAGTAATGGATTACCTCATAGTTTTTGTTGATTATAAAATTAATAACTTACAACATAGCAGGTGACTTTTTATCTATAACTCACATATGTACAGATATATAGTGCATAGTCCATCAAACAAATGGATAATGTTTTATCTGTCTGGTTTACTTATACCATAAAGAAATCATGACTTTTGATAAGAAAGGTTGCAAGCTACTCATGTATTGTTCGACCTCCCGTGTCCTCTGCGTTTTTTCCCTAATCTATCTTCCACTTTGCTATTACAACCACAGTGTCCTCAGGTCAATGATCCCGTTGCACTGGTTTGACATTTTCAGCAACAGGGTTGACTCTTTATCAACCAATTACAGCTAATTTTCTTTTTTTTTTAAAGGCAGCACTGTGTGCCTGAGCCTCAGCTAAGCAAACTGGACATTTTTTTTTCTTCCACGCTGGGAGGAAAGCTTTTAAATGCCACTCACAATTAAAGTCACTATGGCCTTGAGCCTTTTCACACTGTGCCCATCACACGTCCCAGCAACCGATAGGATAAAGCTTTAACTATTCATTATAAAACTGAGGCATGTTTCTGTGTTGACTCCCCCTAATTGAGGAACTAGTATGGTGTAGTCACTGCTATTAGAGCTGTATCCTGCAGACACGTAGGAAAGAGGTATCGCATCTTGATTCCAAAAGACAGGAAAGCAGCTCCACCAAAAGTAAAGAAGCCCACACAGACTCGTAAAGAGAGATCTGTTTAGCTACTCTCAATTCATTTGTTCAGTGAAATCCTCATCTAAAGGACTTTTTTTAAGGTCCAAGTTTTATGTTTAGATGTATCTAGACATTGTGGTATACATTTTCTTGATCTGTACGATTGTTGGTGACATAAAATAGTCATGAGTGATCATGATAGGGTAAAAGATAAACTAGTTGCATGTGTGAGAGAGATTGGTCTCGAACTGGAATTTGCTTATTTGCCACAGAAAAATAGATTTGGTGACGTTTAACTTTTAGCATCTTGACCCTGGCCTAATGCATTTCATGGATATTTATGACTTGTCATAATAGATAGTTTACTGTACAGAACCAATAAAAGTCATTTAAAAAAATAGATAGATAGATAGATAGATAGATAGATAGATAGATAGATAGATAGATAGATAGATAGATAGATAGATATTTTGTGAATCAAGGAGGCTCAGGTGCAGACAAAGCCAACCTCCTCAAAGGTAAAACATGAGAAGTTCTAAAGAACATCTGTGTTTAACTAAGCTTCCGTTGTTTTGCTGAAAAAGCACAATCTGTCCCATTAAGGGTCTAAAATACTTTCCCAGACATGTTATACAAAGCAAAACAAAGTGAAAGTGTCATTAGCCAAAACAAACAGAAATGCTGACTAAAAATAATAATTTAAAAAAGCTTTCTCTGGCCTTATTGTAGACTTCATAGCACCTCCTGGGGTCTTGTTAGCACTGGCATTTGCAAACTTTTGATCTACACAAAGCCCACACAACCAAAACACTCAAGCCCTTTGACCTTCTGCGGTTATTATCTCCTATATCTATTGCTGAAGATCTGTTGCAGCATTTTATTAATGGCTATAGGAGCTCAGAGTGTCTGCATTTCCCGCAGCGTTCAGAGCAAAGTCCATGTCTAACTACTTGAGCACAGGGAGGCTCAGTCAGCTGCTTGTCCCCAATCCAGAAGATCCGTGCTTACATGGGGGCGCGGGACATAGGAGGAAATAACAAGTAGACATTTTTCCGCATCCAGGTGTGTGTTTTCGTCTGTGTGAGTTCCGGGGATGTAATGCATCCATTTCTCAGCATCAGTTAAAAAAAAGGACCGCTTTCACTACAGGGGAGCTCAGAGAAGATCCTGCAAATGTGTTGCAACCGTTTAAATATGCCCGTCACATGTTTAAACTCTCTATTGGTGCGAGATTGCTTTGTTTATGTCCCAGTCTCCTGTTGGCATCAAGTTTAGTGCATGTGATTTCAGCAATCTAGTTTAGTTTTTCAGATTTTTGTTTGTAGACTTGTTTAGCTCTTGTAGTCTAATTAAGTATCATCAATCAACATATTACAATGGCTTCAAAGACAGCAGTACAACTATTAGACTGCTATGTTTCTATTTTTTAAGGAATAGTTGGCAAAAGATAAAGATTTAGTAGGTGAAACACACAGATTTCTTTTAAAAGTTGCCTTTGGATGGAAATATTTTTTAAGAGATCTTTTTCCACTTTTTGAAGATTTATTGAAAAATAGACTGGAAATTCTACGAAGGACTGCTCTACACCAACATCTTTGAGTTATTCATAATTTTCTATATATAGGAACTTAAAAATACAAAATTGATCTCCCCATTTATTATTTGTCCCTTTAAATCAAACACTTTACAGTAATGCTTTGTGGACGACCAGAAATTAGAACTAGGTCATGAGCTGCGCTAGTGATTTCTGATCTGTCGTTTTTTGTATTTAGAGTTGCTGATAAACTATCACTGACCAATATCAGTATAAGATTAATGATTAACAGCTTGAGCATATTTTGTCCCGACTTTTCCGGCCTTAAGTGATCCTGAATTATTTAAAGGCAATGTTAAATTTGGTTTGTGGGACAGAAGTCAGTGAAAACAGGGTTTACTAATTTAGAACCTAATATATGGTTGAAATTTTAAACAGTGTTTAGGATTTCAGTGAACCCTGCATTTTCATGTTAATGTTTTAACATATGTTACCATCAATATAAAACTGCCAACTTTTCATGAGATATTTTGCATCTTTGCTGCAATAATATACTGTTTGACCAAAAACAAGGCTTTGTCAACAGGCTTCAGTGCAGAGTTTTGTCAGAGCAGCAGCTGTGAACCGTTGGAGTTCTGCACCTTTTTGCATCAATCAGCTTCTATGCCTGGATTAGGGCTATACTGTCCATCTGTCGGCAGTCGGCTTTACTTTTAAGCCCTGCCACTTCACAGGTCCACATCTATCCGGCAATCCTGGTAGGCAGCTTAGCTCTCTCAATGACAGAAGGGTATCCTTGCTCCAGAAGATCCTGCTAGCCAACACTCTAGCACTGTGAAAGCAATCTTATTTAGTAAGATGAAGGTAAGAGACTAATAATTAAGAGGAATTAGGGACATTTTTTGTTGCAGATGCGTATTTATAAAAATGGATGGGTCCCACTTACTCCGCAAGCCAAAGTGGTTTGATTAATATTTTAGTATTGACGTCAGATTCTGCATTCAAACTTAGGTCATCATCATATAAACTAGCTCATTTTTAAATAATGAAAAACTCATGGCATGCATTATTTTCTTATTCATTCTTAAAGAGGGTACAAGAATGAGGCTGCGCGTTTACGACCAAATGTTTTTGGAAAGACCGCCAAAGCGGCAGATACAGCCGAGTAAATAAAAATCCATTCCTGCATTTGGCCGTCCAGGATTAGCCTGGCAGCTGACTAAGCAGTTTGCCAAGGAAGAGGCTTTAAAGGCTTTTAACACTTTGGGTTGCAGATAACGTCAGCATCATCTCATGGATTTTCCAGCAGCTTACAGGTATTTAACAATGGTATTTAAAAGGGCTCAGGAGTGATGTCCTGTGACAGGTAAACTAAAGCTTCGGGAGATAAATGTGTCTTCGACATTCTCGTGTACTATTGTGACTATTGTGATGGATTTAATGGAGACTGACAGAATTGAATAGATGTATGAATGAAATGTGTTTGAACTATTCAAATAGGAAGATATGTGGGTTTTTAGAGGTTTTCTCAAATATAAGTGTTGTTTTGTTTGCTGTTGGTGGACTGGTGTGGCTCATAACCGTACTGGGGTCAACTGCACATAGTTTTGTCTTTGCTTTCAGTGAAGAAAACCAGAAGTCAAGAACTTTTTAAGACGTTTACATATTTGATACTTTACTGAGTTACAGCAGCTTAAATAGTTAAACATTGACATTTTGTCTCTCACAGCATTTATTTCTACAAAGCTAAGAAAGGGAATATTGCTAGTCTGAGTAGTAGGCATTTCTTGCTATTCCATTGTGAAATCTGCATAAGGTACCATCTGCATCCCATTGTAAAGCAACATCCTCAAGATCCCCATGATGCTGGCACCATTCATTGATGTAGTTATTGGTCTCGGACCAATGGGGACCTGTTTATTGAACACAGTAGTCTTATTTCTCCAATATATTCATTCTCTCAAGAAGTGCCCCCCCCTTTTCTCTCTCTTTGCCTCAATTAATGTAATTCTCTGGGAGTTCACTGATTGCAATGAAGAGCTGCATTCAGGCTGCATGCCTGCAAGGGAATGATAACAGCAGATCATTAACAATCCAGTCCCGCTAATGTTTACGAGTGGAGGTTATTTTTCATCCTAATGTGTCTGTCTGTAATTTCCTAAATTTTACTGTTGAGGCTGTGAGCAACATATATTTTTTTTAACAAACCTTGCCTGGAGATAAGGAATAACCCAAATTTTAACTGATTACTAGTGATGGCAAAACAAGGCTTTCTGAAGCATTGAAACATTTTGGTTGAGATCAACTAGCAGCAGACATTGTTGCACCAAATGAACCCCTGCCAATGTGAAGCACCTCTTGTGTGGACATTTACCTAAATAAAGATTCATTAAACAATAATCATTAATAAAGCAATGTGGAATTTTTTGCTGAACTGAGTATTTGGGACATTGTGCTTGGTGTAATAAAGTGGGTGGACATGATAGCGTCTTAAATACACTGAAATGCGGCAAAAGTTTAAAGCTTCACCTGTCAGCTCGAAGCAGTCAGCTGACTTGGTCTAAATTAGAGCCTGGCCGATATATTGGGCTGATATTGGCCAAAATTTTGCGGACATGGCCGATATTCTTTTTTTTTTTTTTGCAACTGCGCGGTGAGTTTGCTCTCTATTACTGAGCAGCAGCTCTGAGTCCGTGCCGCTCCTCCTCGTCCCCTCACATAGAGCAGCGCTCTCCCCCTCACAAACACTCAGCTGCAGGTAGCGGAGACCTCTATAACACTACCCTTAGTGCTCCATGACAACACACTTCCTCTAGAAACGCGCTGTTAGGGTACATTGAGCCGATCCGGCCAGTTTTGTATGCGCTAGTTTTAGCAAACATATTAATGTCTTAAGTTGCCTCTTTGTGAAATAAACAAAGATATGCAACTATTAAATTCCACTTCTATTATAAGCTAATATAGGATTATTATAAAGCGTTCATCCTAACCACCGTCTTGAAACACGGACCCAGGAGTCTAACATGCACGCGGGTCAAGAAGATTCGACTAAACCGCAAGGAAAGCGAGGGCTGTCGCGCGCCGGCTGAGGTGGGATCCCTGGCCCCCCCGTGGTCCAGGTGCACCACCGACCTGTCTCTCCCGTTTTGTAGGGGAGGTGTTTGTTAGGATCCGAAAGATGGTGACCTAAGCCGTGGCAGGGCGAACCCAGAGGAAACTGCTGGAGGCCCTTAGGAAATATCTGTCATGCCGTCCATCTTTAGTGCCCAGCGAGAGAGTGTTGTGCTTAATTGGCAACATTTATGATGATAAATGGAGAAAATGCAGAAATTCCGTGCTTTTTGCATTACAACCTGTGACTTTTAAACTGGAAGCTTTGAAATAACACCAACACTGAGAAAGGTGATGGAGTTCATTGTTGTTTATTATTGTTTGCAGTAAACTAACCATCAATTTTTGTTTTAACCATGTTTTTGTTAGAAATTAAAATAACATTTTTTTAAATATCTATTTCCATTACAATTTTCAAGCACAGGTTAGCCTTCTTTTATTTGTCATCATGTTTACGGTTTGCATTTTTATAAATTATTTTTATTCTTAATTCTTATGTTGATATTGTTCAAATTAAAGTTGTTATAGTTTCTATTATGTACTTTTTCTTAGTCTTGAATCATATCTAGGTTATTATGAGAATTTGAGTTGAACTACCGTTGGAAAGTACATTCTGGCCAACATATATTGGATATAAGTCATTATCAGACATATGTCTGATATCGGTTTTTGAAAGCCCCTCAATATTGGTATCGGTACAGCTTCCAAAATCCCATATCGGGCGGGCTCTAGTCCGAATGAAGCAGTGAAGTGGTTCAAACGTCATCAGTGATGTCACATAAACCAAGCTCCTACCCACTGCTTCAATATAACTACCCTTTAGAGTTTGAACTGTGCTTCAAAGCCTTGGTCTTGGAGGCAGCATCACGATTACTGTTAAAATCCTTCAAGAAAAAACACATTTTGTTCTGTTTTTGCATCAGTTTGAATGTATGATTCTGTCTTTGGCTTTATCTAGGTCTTATTACTTGCTTTTGTTTAATGGGATATTTCCTTAGCCTGTTTCCAGGATAGTCTCTGTTTGTCTTTTTGCTCTCTGCCCACACACCTTGACCTAATTTGCTAATCATCACACCTGAGTTGTATTAATCTGAGAGGTAGTCATTGGTTTTCTGTCATTCTGGTAATTTTCTTGATTGCATTACAACATCATGGGTAATAGAACTGAATCCAATATTATCTTATTTGCTATTGCCCAGTCTGTAAATGCTGCATGATAGACGATGACAAATGGAGCTAAGTCCAGGGTTACTGCATTTTAGGTGTCTTAGCATGCCATACATTGCTTTATCACCTCCCTATCTCTGTGCTCCTTGGACTCAGCAGTAACTCAATCAATGGTGTTAAGGAATAAGACTGATCACGTAAAGCTTGGGGTTGAATGAAGCCCAGCATGCTTTGCCGCAGGTCTCTGATCTTAGACAAACCCTCTCAGTGTGTTTTGATATCACTTAATTACAGATGGTACTATCAAATCCTCAGTCTGAACTTTGACCTCAGATACAATTAAATGAAATTGAGCTACGCAATACAAAGCCATTCTCATCCCAGCCATTTTAAAACGTATTCTGATGTCCAGCTGTCTGGTGATGTACTGTTGGGGAAATAATGTATTAGTAGTTTTCACTGGCAATAACATGTTACCTCATAATTACCTGTCAAGGATTTTTTTTAAATTATTCCTCACACACTGAAATCTTTATATGATATACGTATTTTCTTATTGTTCACTGAATCTCTCAAAGCCCAAAACCACGGCATTGTTAATTGGATTAATTTCCCTCTTGGATAAATAGTCATTTTGATTTGATTTTGATTGATTTTGATTAGAAACAGATTATTTTACAACTGATATCTGAAAAATATAAGTATTATAATAAGTGGTAATGTCAAAGGTCCTTGTACACAGGATTTGACTCTAACCTTAACAAACTGACTAATAAACATGGATTAATAAGGAAGGAAACAAAGTAATCTTACAAACCACTAACATTAAAACGAAAAATTAGCTATATTTATCTATCTAGTTCCTTAGTGGTGCATGAATATATTATCCTAAAAGACTGCATGAGCTCAGTGTCAGCCACAGCACATTGTCACACTTGCCACCATCGATCTGTGATTGAGTCCTCTTGCCTTTGCTGCTTTATCCGTGGTGTTTTGACTGGTGCAGTAAATTCGAGACTCGGATTAGGAAGAAAATACTATGAGATTTAAGAAAAACTAATTGTTGTAAAAAGAAGGTACTAAAATGCTTAACATATTTTGTTGTAACACAGCATGACTTTGGGTTACTACAAAATGCAGTTTATTCCCCCTTAAGCTGTACCTAACATTAAGTCATTGAGTTTCTGAAAGGTGATATGTGGATATAATGCATACCACTGCAGACTTGATGGGGGTGGTACAACAAGATTCCCAGAATGCGCACACCTTTAAATCTAAATCCTGATTTCCCCTTTACAGTCACCTTGACTTCTGTCGACATCTGCAAAGCATAGGATCCAAAACCATCACTTCACTGTAACCTGTATCAATCTTAACCCTGCTCATAAATATTGCAATAGATGTCATTCAATCTGTCCTTTTCTTTGCACTGAAGTCAGATGAGAAGGTTTCCCTTTAGCTCCTATGATTAATGCACAAAGTAAATGCCTAAAAAAGTAAAGACCAATGGATAAAACCTGATAGAAATAACACTATAAATTCAAATTATATGGATCCCTATTTTTGTATTTCACTATTTGACCTAACCACCCTCTTTTGTGATTAAGTCAAGGTGATAGATTTTAATCATTAACAATTAAATGTCTAACAAAGTACTTGCTATGTCTCTGCTTCTATCCAGGTAACTGAGAAGATGGTGGCCAGGGAAGCAGCTGGGCACAGCTACCTGGTGGCTTGCTGGCAGCCCATTCTGATCCTGATGCTGGGCACTGTGCTTTCTGGCTCTACCACAGGTTGTCCATCCCGCTGTGAGTGTAACGTTCAAGAGCGCTCAGTAATGTGCCACCGTAAAAAGCTGATGACAGTTCCTGAGGGAATTCCTGCAGAAACAAGACTTCTGGACCTCAGCAAGAACCGCATCAGAACGATTAATCCTGATGAGTTTGCCAACTTTCCTAACCTGGAACACCTGGAGCTCAGTGAAAACACTATCTCCACAATTGAACCTGGAGCATTCAACAACCTTTATGGCTTGCGGACACTGGGATTGCGTAGCAACAAGCTTAAGCTGATTCAATTGGGTGTTTTCACGGGCCTGAGCAATCTCACAGAGCTGGACATAAGTGAGAACAAGATTGTCATTCTTTTAGACTATATGTTCCAGGATTTGTACAACCTTCACTCTTTAGAGGTGGGTGATAATGATCTGGTTTTCATTGCTCATCGTGCTTTTCATGGCCTTAATAGCCTTGAGCACCTGAGCCTTGAGAAGTGCAACTTGTCTTCTGTTCCAACAGAAGCTTTTACTCACCTTCACAGTTTGATTACTCTTAGGCTGCGTCACCTCAACATCAATTCTATACGGGATTACTCTTTTAAACGGCTGTATCGGCTGAAAGTCCTGGAAATAGCTAATTGGCCATACTTGGATACCATGACAACAAATTGTTTGTATGGATTAAATCTCACCTCTCTGACAATTGCTAACACTAACCTGACCACAATCCCTTATGTAGCCCTGCAGCACTTGGTTTACTTGCGATTTCTTAACCTTTCTTATAATCCTATCCATACCATAGAGGGAAATAAGTTGCATGACCTTCTGCGTCTACAGGAGTTTCACCTGGTTGGAGGAAGACTATCAATGATTGAGCCCTATTCTTTCCGAGGACTAAACTATTTGAAAATACTAAATGTGTCTGGGAACTCTCTTACCACATTGGAGGAGTCTGCCTTCCATTCAGTAGGAAACCTAGAAACCCTGGCTTTATACGATAATCCCTTGGCCTGTGACTGCCGACTTCTATGGGTTTTCCGAAGGCGATGGAGACTGAACTTCAACAAGCAGCAGCCCACCTGCGCCTCTCCTGAATTTGTTCAAGGCAAAGAGTTCAAAGACTTCCCGGATGTTTTGCAGCCAAACTACTTTACGTGTCGCAAATCCAGGATTAGGGATCGCAAAGCCCAGCAGAAATTTGTTGACGAAGGAGCCATAGTTCATTTTGCTTGCCAAGCAGATGGAGACCCTGCACCAGTGATTATGTGGCTTTCTCCTCAGAAAAAGCTTATCACCTCCAAGACAATTGGAAGGCTCTCTGTGTTGCCAGATGGAACCCTTGAGGTGCGGTATGCCCAAATTCAAGATAACGGCACCTATGTGTGTGTAGGCAGCAATGCGGGTGGAAATGACACCTCTCTTGCACACTTACACATTCATAGTTACTCACCGGACTGGCCACACCAACCCAACAAGACTTTTGCTTTCATATCCAACCAACCCACTGATATTGGTGCTAATGGTACAAAAGCCAATGTCCCTTTCCCGTTTGACATAAAGACTCTAATTATTGCCACCACAATGGGTTTCATCTCTTTTCTTGGTGTCGTCCTGTTTTGCTTGGTACTGCTGTTCCTCTGGAGCAGAGGTAAAGGCAATACAAAGCACAACATCGAGATTGAGTATGTGCCACGAAAATCAGACGCTGGAATGAGCAGCAACACAGTAGATGCTCCTCGCAAGTTCAACATGAAAATGATTTAAAATGATGTGTCATTCATCGATATTGGACCTGAGCACCAGACAACCTAGAAAAGAAGACATTTTCTTTTCTTCCTTGCAAACCTGTCAATCATGGTCTGTTAACATAGATTATTGCTTTTTTTCCCTAACTGGTGGACTTGAGAAAAAACCAGTTCATGACTTAAAAAAAGGAGGAGGGATTGTAACCATACCCAGCTTTGGTTTCTGCAAAGCTTGTGGAGGCATCTGATTTGAAAGTAAGCGTTGTCATAAAAAGACCGTATTCCTCTGGATATTAATTGGTAAAGAAATAAACCATAAAAGAAGAACAAAGCTCTCCAAACAGTCAGTATCCAGGGCCAGATCATATTTGAATCATTGATCTTTTTTTTTTCTTTTTGTTTTTTTCCACTTCTTGTTTTCTGTACTGCCTAATTAATGTTAAATTAATAAGCACACCATACATGCATACATACTTGTAAATGTTTCCTTTAAATGTTAATACAATATCCCTTGGTCTTTTTTTTACCTCTATTTACCTATTTGTATCACAATCCTGATAAGGCTTCTTTACAAATATAAAACGCCACGAATTGATTCATTATTAAAACTAATTTTAAAACGTCAAATTGAGCCAAGAAGTTCCAATTAACGATGGGATTTTGAATATTAACTGTAATTTTAGAACTAATTTTAATTGCTACTGATTAAAAGCTTCTTAACCTTATTTTGAGTATTGGAGATTGAGTATTTTGAGACTGGTAATTTTCTCTTTTAAAGCTTAATCTAACGCTGCATGTAGTCTACAGTCTAAAAGAATTACCTTGTTTTCTTTTATGGCGCTCTAGTTGACCAGTAAACTGTTGGTTGTGGTGATTTAATCTCATCTTTTGTTAGGTTTGGGCTGTGTCAGCTAAAGAATGAGGAGATATGTTTAAGTTTGTTTGTGCTCCTCTATGTTGTTTATAATCTAGGTTTTCCTCATTAATGTTCAGGTTGGTAAATCAAAGAGTCCCCAAATTGCAGACACTTGTCACAGGTAATTTTACAAACTGCTCATCCATAGTTGCGTAATAGCATTGTTTTGGCGTTCTACATGAGTCCAGGAAATAAGAAAAACTTGTTGCGGTGCTCCTGTTTGGAACACAATGTGCTCCTAAAGCTGTAGAATACTTCTGTCATTGTTGGTAACTTCTTTGGAGTTTTTTTTTAAATAAAATTAATTGTTTTCTTCTTTTGTTTGTTTGTTTTTATAAATTGATGATTTATTAATGAAAGGGCGCCCCTTCCCCATTAAAGCCATGGAAACATTACCTTATTAGATCACCTACAGGTTTGCTTCTCCCAAGAAATGTGCATTCCATGTCATCAGGTAGGGGAAGAACTTCAGCACCTTGAACTCCCTGGGTCGGTACTGGATATTAAATCAAAGGGTTGAAGTCTTAACCTTTTAAGAATACACCATAAAGAGCTGGTCTTTACAAATATGTGTTTGGATACAGTTATCGAAGGTGGATGACATTACACATAATGTCACAGTGATGGATGTGAAGTAAGGACAGAACGTCCAGATGGGTGGACTGACACAGATGGTTTCACACATGGAGCAACCTGAAGCAGCTTTGGTGTAATCCGTTGTTTGCATAAAGAAAAAAAAACCTGGATGTGACTAAAGGTTCTCCCTCTTGCTGAATATGAATGCTCTTCGTTTAAAGTGTGGCTATTGTATCTAGCCTTTTTTTTAGTGGCGCGTGATCTGGGGGATTCAGTCTTTTCATTTTTTTTGTTATCCTGTACTATCATTTTGACCCAGGACTATAATCACGTGTATAGTCCGAGCCAACTTTTTACAAAATAAAAAGATACAAAAAAAGAATTTAATGGAGAGTACATTCAAATTGTTCTGTGCAATAAAGGTAATATGCAGATTTTTTTTTCAATTAACAAAACTTTGTTGATGTTAAATTGTTGAGAATATGGTATGTTCTATTAAACAATCTATGGACTTTTTTAAACTTGGTTCTGGTTTTGAATTTATGATAAATCTGAATCTTGTCAACATGAACTTATTAATCTTTTCAAAATGTGCCACTTTGTGCTTACTTAACACACAATAGCATTGTTTCACAACATTGTTTATGTAACATAAAGATAATAAGATGTCGCTAATAATAGCAGTTCTCAGGTCAACGTACTATATTGTCCAGAATGTCATAACAATAAGTAAAGCAATAAGAAGTAAACATAGAACACAGTTTTATATATACGTATTGACATATTGTGAAAATTGCAGGTTCGCTTGCTTTGGCTCATAACAATAACCCAGCAACAGAAATGCATCACAGTCTGTAGAATGGGGAAAATCAATAATACACATTAGATAAAATTGCTTTTTGTATTGCATACGAATTTGATTCTGGTATACATCTTGGGTGAACATGAGGAAATAAGGTTATTTTAAAACATCTGAACTTCGTCTGACAGCCCAACTTCATTAAACATTTCTGAACGGACCTGGGTTTGACTATTTGTCATATTTGTTGGGACAAACTAATTCCCTAACTTGATTATAATTCCATGGGAACATTTGACATTCTTATTGTTTTTATCATAAGACGTTCCCAACTATGCTCATGTAAGTTATGGCTGACAAAAATAAAATAAAAAAACACAAGAAGAAGAGAAGCGTTTCCCAAGGCATTACAATGGCCTCCAGTGATGGTGACACTTTATATTCTTACTTTCCTCCTAGTGCCCTTCCTTTCACAAACGTTTTATTCTGCCTTTTCCTTTTTTTCTCATTCTTCTCCCTCATTTCCTAATGCCATTTTTTACTTTTTGCCTCCACCATGTCATTTCTTACATCTTTTTGCTGTCCCTTCTATTCCTCACTTCTTTTCCAGATCTGCCTTTGTGTTGTAATATATATTGAGCCAATATACAAATATTAAACACAAAAAAAGCCCTTAAATACCTAATGCCTACTTTAGAATCAATGAGCTGCTGCAAGTTTGCTGTGAACACAATGAGGAAAGCTACTATAGAGTTCTGATAAAATGTTTCCTTTAATTAGAATTGACACATACAGCTACACTCTTTAGTAAGCAGATCTATGTTCTGGCTGATGTTAAACATGTTTGCTTTAGCATTAATCCAAAGTTAGCAATGAAAATAATAAAATGACTCATAACGTCTCTGAAATTGGTTCCGGTTAGTTGTACCAAACCTTAAAGAGAAACGTATCCTCCTGCTTTATAGCTTGTCACTTTGCTTTGTGTGCTGTAAAATCAATGGCTGGTGTTTCAACTGCTTTCTATAGAGATCTCCCTCTTTCACTTTAAAACTCATCATATAGGGTAAAATAAGCCTTTGTTAGGAAAAGTTACTTCATTTTTTTTTCATGAGTACTTTCGACTGATTATTCAGTTTTTTTTGTCTCTATACAGTTGTTTAGCTCTCTTTTTGCTGATAATCTTCAGTATTACTAAATGTTTAATTAATGCTTGTTCCAATTATAAAATTGGAACAAACTATAGTTCGAAAATAATTATTAAAGTGGCAGTTACAAATAGTTAAATTCACATTGTGTGTTTTGCTTATTTAGTCATTTCACCTCATCTCTTTTATGCACCAGAAGGTACAAAAAAAGAGAGAGAAGTCAAGTATTATGTTGCTAGATTGAAATATGTGCGATGTACTCAGACTGACCTTCAGAGGGCTCTAATTATACTAAGTGCTGAGGCGTCTCTGTAAAGGTACTCCATAATCTTTCCTCGAAATAAAATAATGGGGAATTGTGATGATTTGAATAACAGTTAGCCCAAAAATATCATTTTTAATCACTGTGAGGTTTTAAGAATAACTTGAAAGATAGTGTAACTCTTTCTTAAGGCCTTTTATTACCTCTTCAGGGTAGAAAACACACACAAAACAAATGAATCCCTGTCATGTGTCAGTAAAAGTCAGGATTAAAGTTCTTGTTCAGGAGTGAGCAGCGGTGTGTTTGCTTTCAGGGGGGCTATTGAGGGAATTTCTTTGGCAAGCATGGTTTCACAATCTACATATGGCAGTTTATACTGCAGCGGACTCCCTCTAACTAAATAAAAAAGATGAAAAGGGCCACCGTATGAGGCGGTGCACAGTCTGCTTAAAAACACAGATCTTTGATTGGAAATCGGAATCATTAAAAAAAAACACTTCACAAATCATTAACTTTTCTCAAAATTGGAACTATTTAAACCTGATAATTTCAGATCAAAATATATTTGTGTTAACATTTTCCCACATCCAGTCCTAAATCTGGGTGAGAATCAACAGCAGTTTACAGCTGAAACAAAAATGTAAAACACTCAAGCTGAGCATCTCAATATAACCAGTTGACTTTACATTTCTTCATTTCTTACGTATATCTGTGAGCCTTCCTGCTTCATAGTTTACGCCTTTTACTCACATCACATTGACTGCTTTGGTTTAGTTTTATTGTTTTTGCCAGACGATCAAGCATGGACCAGGAGGGCGGTCTGTTGAGACAAATTTTGGCCTGGGCTATATGTCTCAACCAGCAAAGCTCAGCAGGGGACTCACTTTAGCCTTTTTATATATTTAAAGACCCCATGAAAGAGTTAGGAGCTCCCAATTAAGAAAAATAAAATCTTAAAGCTTAAACTGTCAACTACTAAAGCCATCTTTAACCACCTCTACGGTTGAACTCCCTGCTGGCAGATGCCTGTCCACGATAGATCATTTGTGCTCAGTTTATAGGACAGCATATTGTTTCTAGCCAGATGTATTACCAAGGTTATCCGGGCAATTATTGTTAAGTTAAATGGACAAGGAGATAAGGGGCCATTGGGTTCCAGAATGCTGTTCCATTTCCAGTTCTCTTGCCCGAGTCCTGAATATGCCACAGAGAAATAATTGAGACCTCAGTTGCTGTTTCACCTTGAAGTAACCAGTCTGAAAATAATTTGGCTGCTGCCTGTTCGCCTCAAGGACAGCGGGCTGCTGAAATTTGATGGGGTAGCTGAGACAGGTGCCGCTGTGAGATAGACGATGTGATCAGATGAGAACAGCACAGCTGCTGCTGCCATTTGTCAGCATTGTTCCAAGATATCTGCAGGTGAGTATGGGTTTCAATTTTCATTATTTTCTCTATATCTGCCTCCTGACATTGTGGGGTTTTGTGTCTACTTGTTTTTTGTTGTTTTTTTTTTGGGGGGGGGGGTTTATCCATGGAAGGCTTCTGCCATTTTATCTTTGTGTTAGTAAAGTCTCATCATAATGTCTCCCAAACACTAAAATGACAGATAATATTTTGTTGGAACAAAATCAGCAATGTTGGAACATATGTTATAAGCATTAAACCAATGATACTGAAACAGAGAATTAAGCCTTGGCATTCAGAGTTCTTCATGCTTTGCTTCATGAATGCAAGTTTTAGGGACGCAGAGTTTGTAGATTTTTTTTTTAATCTGAAGAATCCAATTAACCAATTTCAAGAAAATGTTGGATACCCTACCATAAATGTAGAGTCTTACACTCTTTGATCAAAATAAGAACAAAGATTTTTAATCAAGAAGTCGAACTTCAGTTTGAAAAAGGTTTTCCTCTCTCCTGACTTTAATCCTGGAGATACATGGAGCTTTATACACAGTTTAATTTAATTTAAAAGCACTTCACAGCATCTCATTAAAGCAAAAACAAAACAATGCATGAAAAATGCAAAAAGTACGAATATTATTTATTTTTTATTATTTATATTAAGTTGTTTAATGGTTGGTTCGAAACTCTTTTAACATTGAAGGTATGCATCAGAAAAGTCACTTGTTCTACAACCTTTTAAAATGATCTCTAATGACTGAAAATGAACAATGCCAATGTAATTTTAATTTAATTTATCTTTGGGATGTTAAAATAAGGTGCTTCAATAACTGCTACCAGTAATACTGTGCCCCTCCATTCATTAAATAAAACAAATCAGATTAGTGCAATCATCTGATCTGCAACTTTCTGCACCTGCAAGCCTCTAAAAAAATTAACATATCCTCAAGAGTAGATTCCTGAAGCAGAAATTCTGTTATAACTGCAAAGGGTTAACTTAAAAAGCCTCTTTTACATTTTAATGTATTAATGTTCTAAAAGAAAAATGTCAGGGAGAACTCACCCACATAAAAAAGCACTGTGATCCATCCAGCTGTTCTCCAAGACACTTATCCTGTGAAGTAAAATAGAGTAGATGTCACAAAACCAGCCGAATGCCTAAGAAATTACTTTCTTTCTTTTTTTTTTCTTTTTTTTTTTTGCAGAGCCTCGAGGATGAACAATGCAACAATGGTGAAGCACCACATTGCTGCAGAGATATTACAAATCTAAACTGTTTTGACTTTTTCAATAGTCTCACTGCAGGAACCCACAGATAATTCGTCTCTCATTCAGTGAGACAGAATCTCCCAGCTTTTGTCAGTGTTCAAATATTCAAAAAAGAGCCATGAGCGAAAAGACGAGGGTGAGGAAATCCTAATTCTTTATCACATTACGCAGCTGTCTTATACAATACAAAGTGTTATAAAATCCTTTTTTAGTTCTCTTCAGGGTTTTACTTTGTGAATTAGGTTCTGTATGCTTTTTCCGTATGAGTTTTTTTTTCATACTATAGTCATTATTATGTGGAGCAGTTGACTGCAATGTTGACTTCCAGGTCCTGGTCTCCAATCTCGGGCCTGGTCCATCAGCTTCCTCCAACAGTCAGAAATCATGCCAATCTTAAAATATGTTAAGTGTGTGTACGTGTAATACTGTCTGTTCTAGCTTTTCTTACCCTGTGTGGCCCATTTTTCAAACAAACACTATGTTATAGGGACCAACTAAATCCAAGTCCAGCCCCTATAACAGTAAGTACTGTTCTTAGATTTGATGTTTTGTTAAGATGTTTTGAAGTACTTTTAGGTTTAGGGCATGTAGTTTTGTAAGACTGACTATGCAGCAGTGCATTTCTGCAAACTGCAGTAGGACCACAGAGAGTAGACGGAGGAAATGTAACAGATAATCTGGCACATAATTTCTTGCATCTTCACTAAAAATTGACAAACTGAGGATTTTCAACCTAAAACGTTCAGATTTTTATGGATCTTCCACCCTCTCTTTTACTGAAATGCAGCATGGTGAGCACACCTGGACTGCAAACTACAGATGTTGGGCTGTTTTAATTGAAATGCAGAGCAGAGCATATGGGGAAAAAAACAGAGGTGGAATATGCTTTCACATAAACAAAGCTTGACGAACTCTAGGTGAGGACTCAATGCCTTCTGTAATAGAAGGCATTGAGTCTTCACCCAGAGTTCTTTTTGTGAAAACTGGAAACCCTTTTTGTTCATTAAGGTAATTCTCATTGTTTTTATTTTATATCCAACACAAGTCTGCATATCAGAAGGTAAAACATTTTGTTCATAGGAATTTTAAAAGTGCAAACTACATACAGCATTATAAATATCTCTCCGGAGATAAACGGGACTATTGTAATGAAGCCTTAAAATATTCCAACATCACCAGGGACTTTCTGTTTAATGTGTGCTTCATCTCATTCCAACATACTGTATACATAGACATTAAAAAAACTTTTGAGCCTTTAGTTTATACTGTAAGAATGTGGATGGGACAGTCAAAGCATAAAGATCTGCTAGTATACCAGTGTGTTTTTAAAGCTTTGGTTATTGAACTAAAGACATAGTGGATTCTTATATACCAGTAAGAGCTTCTTAGAGGTATCAGTTACAGTTCATCTCTAAGAAGGGGTTCTAAGAACTAAACTGTTGATCCCCCTCTTTTATAACTAATCATTGTAATTGTCTTTCAAGTCATCTGTTGCATCAAACATCTATGCACTCAATGATGATTCCCCTTTCCTTTAGGATATTGTTTGACCCTAAGTGATAGGTCAGTTGAACAGAGAAAAAGCTCTGAATCTTAATGGAATCCCTGATGGAGCAATGTCGTTTTGAGAATTGTTCTCATTAAAAACCAACACATAGAAGTTTTTAAACTGAATTGTGCAGAACAATACATTTTGAACATTTAAAAAGCATATGCATTAGTTGTTTAACATCTGAGAAAGAAAGGAGGATAAAAGTTTGGGGAAACACAGGCAAAAAAAAATGGTTCCCAGCATATCAATCTAGTGGTCTAAAAAATATCAACATGCGAGAGCCCACCCCTACCCACCAACCCTAGCAGAACCCTTGTCTGCCAGACAACCTTAAAAGCTTCCGATACAGGTATGAAAAGCAGACGTTCACACATCCCTCCAACTGGTCCACATATAACTCTGAAGCAGGAAAGCTCCCTATACAACACCCACCAGCCTCCTCTAAGAACCCCTGCCAAAACGTTACGTTTCTGAGGAGGATGTAAATATTCTCTTTTTTTGTCAAAAGACAATGAAACCACTAGAACGTGACTATGACTGCCCCTCATGATGCAGGGACCATCTCGATTTTCACGTAGATCTTAAACAAGACTCTTGACCATCATCCTGGTCTCTGTAATGGGCTAAATGAACATTAGCCTTCTGCCCGGACATCTGTGGTCATGAAATCATTTCAGAAACTTAAAGCATTTAAAGGAAATTACAGACACCCTACTAGACCCCTGCAGTTTAATTTACTGGCAGATAGGTCAGCAATCAGCTAGAGATTACATGTCATCCTGCACAATTTCAGCTGCCCACGGGTAATTGCAAGGTCCTGATTGTACACTTCAGCTTGGCCATTTACCACCATCAACATCTATCAGAAGCTCACCTGCTAGCTCACAAGACCACCACCAGTTTCCTGACTGGCCGGTAGCCGTAGGTGATGCTGGGGAGCCTCTTCTACTGTTCAAAGCCATCAGCCCCTGCATTCCTATAGGTGTGTTCTTTCCCTAATCCCCAAATGTCTGCACGCAAATGACGGCAAATGAGTGGACACACTTTTGAACCCCTGAAGTGTGCAGATGATACTGCTGTTATTGTTTTCATCCAGGATAGGTCTCCTTATAGACAAGAGGTGGATAGGCTGGTCCATCAGTGAATTCAGAGCCTCCAGGAGCTTAACCTGTTCACCAACCTGTAGATGGCAATTTACCTCTGTGTATAACTTCTGGTATTTGATTGCCCTCAAATATAGAGGCTGTTGGCAACTAATGTACAACCTGCCACACAAGATACTGGTCATCTTCTACATGGCTTGTAAAGTAAAGAAAAGGGTAGCTAAAATGTTACAGAGAAGATTTGCCAAGATACATGATAATAATAATTCAACCACTTGTAAAAACAGGGTGTACATACATATATATATATATATATATATATATATATATATATATATATATATAT
>JAVLVB010000228.1:499518-527974 GCA_032876305.1 Orestias chungarensis | reverse complement strand
AGTTTTATCTCTAGCAGGTTAGACTACTCTAACGGCCTGCTCACTGGGCTTTCTATACGGGCCTTAAGAGAGCTTCAGAACATCCAGAATGCTGCTGCTCGAGTTCTGACCAAAACCAGGAAATATGACCACATTAGTCCAGTGCTCAAGTCTCTGCACTGGCTTCCTGTCACTCAAAGAATAGATTTTAAAACAGCTTTGCTTGTGTACAAGTCTCTTCATGGTTTAGCCCCAAAGTACATATCTGACATGTTAGGGCCATATGAACCAGCCAGGACTCTGAGAACCTCAGGTAGTGGCCTCCTGCTGATGCCCAGAGTCGGGACCAAACAAGGGGAGGCTTCATTCCAGTTTTATGCTCCTAAAATCTGGAACAGTCTTCCTGAAGAGGTTAGACAGGTTTCAACTCTGCTGTTGTTTAAATCCAGGCTGAAAACAGCCTTATTTAACTGTGCTTATAGCTACTGAGTACTATTATTATTATTTTATTTTTCTTTTATTTCTTTTAAATTCAAAGCTGATTTTATTGTTTCTTTTTCTGATCTTTTTTCTTATGTAAAGCACTTTGAATTGTCTTGTACACGAAAATGTGCTATACAAATAAACTTGCCTTGCCTTGCCTTGCCATGCCATGGTTGCATTAACACTAAAAGGGCATTTTATTCTTGAAAAAAGAGTCATAGATCTGTGGCTCAGGTGAAATTGCTTCTGCTGTATCTGCGGCATCAGGGCAATTTTCCATCTGGGACTTCTTGTTTCTTGTTGCATTACCACAGTTTTGTATACCAGTTGCTAGACCAAAACCACAAAACAGTTACTGCACTTGTAACTATAATTTAAAGTCTTTGAACCTATTCATGCTTAATTAATTTCTTTATTGCTTAAGCCTGGACAGAACCAAATTGTTGCTGACTGTATAGTAAGACAATCGTAGAAATCTTTGGGTTCTTAACTTTTAATAATTTACCTATTAAACTTAACCCTTTCCTTCTTAATAGAGGTACAATTGTACAAATCTAAAGCATTGTAGTGGTGTAGTAGTTCAAAAAAGAGGGAAGTAAAAACAGTAATCATTTCATCAATGCCTTTATGAACCTTGCTTTTAGATTAGCTAATGTAATACTGTTGAATTGTTGTTGGTGAACAGAGTATGTATACTGACAAAATGCAGTGTTTTTTATTTGGCCTGAAGTTTAGAGTTAATCCATTTACCTTGCATAGATTAGTTTTCAAATTAAACTTCCATAACCAGAAGTCTAAGCAATCAGAGCTTCCCCAGTAGTTCCCCCACAACTCATTTCTTTGAAGAGGTTTAATTATCTTTAATGGCGAAGTCAGGCCCTACATATCTGGTAAAAAACGACACAACACGTGACTATGTGAAGCTAGACAGCCAGCGAACATGTTAAGAACTCTCCGTACATAAGGCGTGCTTTTCTTGTTTTAATGAAGATTTCTTGTATAAAATTTACTTTTTGTAACTGAAAGATACAAAAATGGTGCATATTACTAACTACACATCACATGATAAAGCACATAACATATATAGCTAGCATACACGGTGGAACTACGGCAAGTTAGCTTGAAATGCGAACTGAAAGTGTACCAAAATCTAACAAAATACACATTGACCCCCATATAAGTGCTTGTGAACTTAACAGATACTCACAAAGACAAATATTTTCCCAGGCTCAATATTAGAAAGTACGTTTAACCGCGTTTGAGTGAACTTCGGCAGACATCAGACTTGTTCGGCTGTGTAACGTGCATTTGCGAAGAAATACGTCAAATATCGCCGGAGCGCTCACTCTGAACAGGAAATAAACGATCCTCTCTGGAAGTGATGTCTCACTCTTTTATCAACATTTTACCAATTTATATTTTTTACTAATCTATTAACTTATGAAATAACACAGTCTTTACCAAACCCATGACATTTATGCTTAGGACCCTGTAAACTAAAGCTCTACATCTGGTCCCTTCCTTGTTCTGACATGACAGATGGCTTTCAGCTTCCTCTCTTCAGTTTCCTTTTTTGGTATTCTGGGTTCAGTGACAGATATTATGTTCATATGCATCCTTACTGTCCCCGGTAGATTTCTACATTATTTTCTTATCGCTGTTTGTTCAAATAATGAAACCCTTGTTAATACTCTAAAATAAATATTAAGTTAAGAATTTAATTTACAGGAATATTTCTCTCCAACCTTTTACTTTGATGAATAACATATTAAAGCCTGAGTGCATTTTTTTCAGTGTTTGGGCCACAGAAAAAAAATCAAACATTTCAATTGTTAATTGTTAAACATGTATCCACTGCATTGGACTATGTGTGCTAAAGAACAACATGAGAAGCATTAACCTATTATTAAAGCTTATTTAGACATGTTGTTTAGTGAAGCAATGCAAAGTTCAGATTAAATTGGCTTATTGTTAAGGCTTTAGTAAAACATATTTATCACTCATTTTAGATATCTCCAAATGTAAGAACAATATTTTCAATCAGCATTTTTTTTTTGGGGTGAATCACCAACAATTCTATGTCATTACAATACGTAGTATAACGTTTTTTACATCAATGTGAGCACCGGTTGTTTGTGTTTACACTGACCAAACTGCTTCCAAACGGGTTCCAAACTGGTGCTAAACTGGCCCCAACTCTTTCTGGGGCCAGAGGAAAGAACCGATTCGACGTGATAACCGGAACAGGAAAAGAGCGGCAGGTTTTGAACAACACTGTAGTTGCTTCTGTGACAAAACAAACAAAATGGACCTGAAGTCAAACAGCAGTGGTCAGTGGAGGAGACAAACTTCCTGCTCGAAGCTTTTGGTCCTCCAGTGCAAAAAAAAACTTTAGGGGGCTTCAAGGACCAAACCGGTGTTCCGAGGGCTCAGTGAGGGGTCAGCGAGGAGGGGGAATAACGGTTTCTGCAACAGTTTGTGTAAATCACATGTGATTTGTTTTATGACTCTGTATACTCCCTACTTTCAATAAAATAGCCTGATGCTGGGCTGAGACCTCAGACCTGATGGAGCTATTGCACAGAAAGGTCCCAGGTCTCCCTTCTGCAGAAGGTATCAGTTTAAAATCTCGCAAGATGGTCTTTTGCTGAGCGGATCTGATCTTGTCTTTTATTTGAACATTGTGAGAACCTGAATATGCTGTCCTGAGCACAACAAACCTGGGGAAGTCAAGGAGGACTTCAACATGAGCAAGCTTAAAAAATGTTGTTGTGGTCTTATGGAGGTTGGATTTGGCGCTAAAGCTACTGGGTAATAGTGACGTATGCATATGCATGGAGCGACGTAATGACATAGCTTTCCGGCCAGCACCAGTGTGTAGGTACTAACGGTTCTTTGTCGGTTTGCACTTAGAACCAGCTGCGAACCGGCTCTACCACCAGCACGGAACTAGTCCCATAATGGAAAAGGGGTAACTCTGTCCTGTGTGCTTGTGGCAAAAAAATAAATAAATAATTTCTACCATTAAGGAATTCTTATAAAATGAATTTTACTGTTCCAAAACATGTAGTTATTTCAGCTAATAACTTAACAAAAGGCCTATTTACTTATTCATATAGAGTAATGTTGCTAAGGATTTGTCTATTTATTTATGTATTGTTTATATGTTTTACAAGGGTAATCATCAAATAAAAAAGTGTTTGTTACTTACTCGTCTTCACTAAATATGACAAAAAGTGGCCAAAAGGAAAAAACAAAAGTTAAGAAAAAATAAATTCATTATGGGCTAAATAATCCCAGCACCATATACAGAAGATATATTTAAATTGAAGATCTGAAAGACAATCTTTTAAAATCCCATCATATCTGTCATTAACAGGGTTATTCTGACCTGAACATTTTTAAACTTGTTTTTGTCATGCCAGATATGTACACTTTAAATGTTTATTTAACAAAAAAATAAACAATACAAAACACTCTGTTTTGAAGCATATTAAGCTCAAACAATATACGGAAATGCGGGCCATCAAATTAAGGGTAATATTCCTGCAACAAAATAGCATTTAAACCAGTTATGGGTATTAGAAAAATACACATGGCAGTAATGACAAAATAAACTTGCATTAAGATTGACGTGAAGGGTTAATCTTGTCTGGACCTCAAGACCCGCCTGCTTACTCTGGCAGTTTTATGATATAACTTAACACACCCACATTCACGGTGACAGCTTCTATACTTACTAATAATCCTTGCAGAACGTTCACCCACAATTAACCCCGTTGTGCTCACAAATATTTATGGTGTTGCAATGCTTGCACTAATAGAAATCAGCAGATGAAGAAATAGCTGGCCGCTGTGTGTCGGTGATTGCTTGAGAACAGACTGTTGAAGATAGGGGGGGGGGGGCTGTTTATATTACATTGTGACATGGGTGAGAGAACGAGCAATAATCGACTTTTTACCTAACAAAATCCATAAAGTTTATTTTAGGTCGAAAACTGACATGAAGATATGAAAAGACTGCCGAATATTTTAGTCTCTTATAGTTTAGTAAATATTTATAAAGCGGTAATAAAAAATTAGTACTGTAAAAATGACTCAATGCAATCTGCTGGGGTTCCTTAGATTGGAAACTTTTTCAAACTGATTTGTAATGATGTATCTATTATTTTAATTGATTTTCTTGTAAAATGCCTTTAGACGACATCTGTTGTAAATTGGAACTATATAAATAAACGGATTCTTGATTAAAAAAAAGGGATAAGGGAAGATAATGTAAAAGATTATGCAGAAATAACATAAATAATATGGTTAAAGATGTTTTACCTCTCACTGATTTCAAATTCACATATAAACCTATTTTGGTGTGTTTTAAGGAGAAAATATACAGAGTATTGTCCTTTTCTACAAGCGCTGGGGTTTCAACCATGCCAAGTTGGGCTGATAATACGACATCAAGATATTGTTCTTTGCCACTGACTTGTTAAAATATTAGAGAAAGGGAAGCCAAGCAAGCAATAACATTATTAAAGCGTAGGTTTCCCTTAGTTTTTCCGATATTTAAGGTGCAACATGGATGTGTATAATCTTTTTAAGATTAATTATATGTTTTGTCGTGTGCTGTTTTATACTAAATTTGTGAATAAATTAACATAGGAATTTTGCATATAAATCTGAGCAACACTGCCATTTAACATTCACCCTGTGTGATCAATCTCTGGTAAAACTGATTAATTTCTCACAAAAGAAAGGGAATTTCATCTCTATTCAATGACATGGTGAAGTTGAACTATTGAACTGGATATGTTGGCTTGTGTATCAAACACATTTCTCAGATGAAATGGTGACAACTCAGGCTTTGAGATGAAAGTTGTTTCAATAAATATTTCTTTGTGCTCAGTCTGGATCAGTTTCACTTGCACCTTTCTTTTTCCACAGGCAATCCTACAGTAACCACATGGTTAGAAAGTCTTTCAGCCCAGTGTAAACTGATGTGTGGTGAGCAGCGCAATGTTCAATTTCAATCAGTGCTGATTGAAAATCTCTAATATGTTCAATTTGCACTGCTTGCTTACAAATTATTATAATTCAAAACAAAAGAAATGTATGTACATGTTGAATACGAACAGTACCTTTAAATATCATCCTTAATATCAGGCCTTCTAAACTGACCAGCTTTCTTTGTCAGTTGGAAAATAAAGAATCTTCACATGATGACGCTGGCACCATCATGCTTCAAGCGGGGAAACTTTAAGACAAATGTCTTACCGCTCTACTTCAATAATGACTTTTCTCATGTCGGTCAACCTTAAAGACCAGTCTTGTTAATGGAAAGCTGTTAAAGTGTTTCCCCACTTAAGCTGTAGATATCTGCAGCTGCTTCATGGTAAAAAGCCTCCTTATCTCTTCATTTGGGCTTTCAGCTTAGATGAACTCAATGTCTGAGTATGTTTGCCTTTTGGGCCATTTTCTTTCTTAGTTTGGGTTTTTAAATAAACCGACTTTTTCAGCTTGCAATATAACCAAATCAGTTTAAACATCTCCATACCATTGGCCTCAAATTGTGTGCTTTGGTGCCGTTTCATCATTAATGTTCTCTGACAAACCTCTGAGGCCTTCCCAGAACACCTGGATTTATAAATAACAGTACATAAAATTTCTTAACTTGGTGAAATGAAAAGAAAATGGATTTTATTTAGGGTATTGGAGTAATTGTGGCTTAATAGATATGTGTAGCAGACTTTTTGGTATATTAAACTTCATTTTGAATACATCACATCTCATCGAATGCACTTACGGCAAATATGCACAACTGTTTTTGGTTGTTTGCGGTTGCAGTGGCAAAATGTTTAAAGATTGAAGGAGTTGAACATTTTGACTATTCATTGTACATGTATATATTATCACAGCTGAAATAAATAAGCATAATTTGAATTTTATTTTTCATAGGGTACGTTTTAAAAAATTTTTTTACACATTGCTTATTTTTTTTCAACCTAGGACAAACTAGTGACATGCTTGTGCAGAAAGGGCCGCTCTAGGTATGTGTGTCCAAGGTATTTTACAGTTCATGGGCCTCCAATGTGCTGCTACGGTTTTCACACCAAGGAATCATGCCTCAGGTAATCCTTTGAAATGTGCCAAAGTGTGTGTGCGTTTCTAGCCTTCCTAAATTATCTTAGGCACCGTATCTGTCACTAATGTCTGGAAAATTGGGGATAAATGTTAAATAAGTGGTGACAGAGAGTAGTGTCCCTGCTGTTGGGTATAGCGGTTTATTTTAGGCTTTGTGTCTAAAAATTTGGAAGGGATATAAATGCCATGTTGAGAATGGAGAACAACAACGTTGTACAAAATGTAAACCACAATAAAAGCCATCTAGGGTCCTAAAAAATCTAATTGAAAGTGGTATGTGCTGACAAAGCGCATGTGGGAAATAACAACATGTTCCTAGAGTGCTACAACGCCATTGCCAACTGGAAAAGGGATGAACTTTTAATAACCTCGAAGAAATATGTCTTTTTGACACACCTATTTTATTCAGAATTGTTCAAAAACCATAACAACAAGGAGCAAATCTGCCAGTTGCATGCTTAGAACATTTTTCACAAACCCTTCAAAAAGCTGAATAGAACAGTGGTTATCTTGCAACTGTCAGTCTTTGTTTCTTTTACGCAGTGGCAGTACCACCTGGGTCATTCATTTTTTATAACCTTTGGTCATTTCAGTTCCGAGTATTGTAGCTGTGACACACTGTCAGTAGTTTGTAGCATCATTATCTTTTCTTTATGTGTCTGTAGATTTGTTATTACAATGCAAACTGAGCCAAGAGACAAGTGCAACTTAAAGCTTCCTACCAATAATGAAGTATTGAGATGTACAAATATCCGACTTTTAGATTCATAGAGTCGTTTGAACCACTCCTTTGAGTTTTTGGCCATATTCTTAAGGACTTTGGAAAAAATTGCTCAACTCTTAGGTCAAAAGTGCTCTGGAGCTCTGGATCAATGATGTCTTTGTACACTCATACATTCATCTTTACCTTGCCAGTTACTGCTGCTGAAACTATTTCCACTGCGAGATTCTTCCACCCCCATGCTTCACTGTAGATATGGCACTGGCTTGATGATGAGCTATGTCTTATTTTTTTCAAACACGATGCCTGGCATTCACACCAAACAGTGTGTATTTATCTGATTAGAATAGAGAAAATTAGTTTTAAAGCAGGGGGAGTAATTCAGGTGCCTCATGGCAAACTCCAGACTTGCTGCCATCTGGCTTTTAAAGATAGTGGGTTTCATCTTGCTACTCTACCATACTGACCTAATTACCACAGAGATGGTTTTTCTTTCTATTATATTTCTATCTATCCTTTCATCCTCCCAACTATTCATCCATAACAAGTTAATACTTATTTTCCTTGCAGGGTCGCAGGAAAGTTGTGACTGGGTTTAGCCGTCGACCTCTACTTGCTTATTTGTTTGGTAAATAGGTATATTAAATATGATATGATGATGCCAGTGGTGGCAAGCATAATATGAGTCAGGTAATGTAAAGTAGGTGACGCTACAGGAAAAACTCTTACTCAAAGGTTCAATGGTCTAATCTACAGACATACATCATGTTCATTTAGCATTCCTCAGCTGTGACAATGAAGCTGATTTTGATATCTAAATGCCTTTGAGCAAGGCACCAGATGACAAGCTGTTCTAGCTTAGCTTATCGGGCAGAGTCTAGGAATAATTTCAGAATTTTGTTTCATGGCGACAGCGGTGGTGACACATGGCCAAATGGAGGACAGAGAAGGAAGTAGTGCAGAAAAAAATTATACATCATTTGAGGCAGAGACATTGGTCCCTGTTTGTACCGTTTGCAAAGATGGTCGTGCAACGGCAGCATGGTAGAGACTAGAAGAGAATATACAGAGAACTGTCTGTCTCACCCTGCAGAAGCGTAGGAGGACTGGAGCACCGGTTTATTCCAGACTGAGGATTACTACCTCCACTCAATACACACTCTAGTTCACAGCTCAAAAGCTTTCAATTAGATTAAAAAGCACTTTCTGTTTCATCATGAGCCTGATTGTTTTGTGATCTTTTTCCATTTATTTTTTTTTTATTTTGTCTGTCTCTCTCACTGGTTTTTTTACATTTTACTGATGAGACCCAAAATTATGAGTCATGTTGTCCCTGTTCCTGTGCATGTTCTGTTCACTGTTTTGAAAAATGAGTCAGAGGCAACAGTGCATCAAAGATTGACAGGACAGACTGAGAGTTGTGAACTGAATCAAAAGCAGGCCAGCCTAAAAATACAAATTAGTACATTGTGCATGCTGATCCTAGAATCATCGAGAAAATATCTTGGATTAATAATATGATGATTACATGGAATTTATAACTGACATATTAAGCAAATATTCAAAATCAATAGTTCTGTAAATTAGGGTGTTTTTTAATTGTGTTTCATTATACTATTTTTTGCATGTTTTTTAGGATAAATAACAAAAACAGTTTTGCAAAAAAAATGTTTGCCATAATACAGTACTATATTTACACCCCTATGCATGAATGTTTTTAATTATGTCATGTTAACAATTAGATGTAATGAATTAAGTTTTTATGTTATAAACCATCACACAATCGTGCATGAATCTGAAAATAGAAGAAAAATAATGCACAGTGTGTAGTTATTTTTATTTCAGTTAAAAGTCGTCATATATCTGGGTCAATTTAAGATGTACTTGTATCACAATCAGACCTCTTTCGGCATTGACCTGCATTTCTTTCACATGCTAAGCAAATACAGAATTATGAAGCCGAAGGCTTAGAATTAAACACTTGCAAATGTAATGAAGGTAAAGCTGTATACATACATACTAAGGGGAAACATATCTTTTGAGAAATATAACAATATTCAACCAAAAACAATATTTAACCAAAAACATTTTCTGGATAGTAAAAAGCCTTCATTCAAAGGCAAAACTAACTAAACAAGTTACCCCTACTTGTTTTAAACTTGTTGTTTTTTTGTTGTTGTTTGTTGTTGTTGTTGTTTTATTTTTAATATTATTCAACTTTCTGATTTTGGTCCGTAGACTGAAATGTTGTTATGGATATTTAAAAAAAAGTTTTTTGACCAAACTTTATGATTTTCTTTTCAACTAGACTGACATTTCTGCTTTTTTAAAAATAAAAAGTTCAGAAGCTCCTTTACTGTATAAATACAGTAAGGTAAGTGCATATAAATACATATATGAAAAATATGCAACTTACAGAAATACAACAACAACTATAATCCCCTTGAAAATGCAAACATATTTTCCAGTTTTATAACCATATATCAAATTTACATCTTGCTTTGATAACCACAATTAGGTGTTATTGCATATATACTTATATAATATATTTCAGTCTCAATAACTTTGGTATTATATATTTGATGTTAAAAAAAAGGGCTACAAAATTATTTATTTTTATATGAAAAAAAAGATTGCCATGTCACACTAATTGATTTAGATGGCTGCAATATTGCTTTCAAATGGGAGAAAACTGATATATATAAATACATATACACAGGCAGCTTGAGCAACAAATATAGAAAGCTAAAGGGCTCATTCCTGAGAAGAAAGGAACTTTCCCAACAGAGCAACGCTAATTTAGATTAAAATACCCACTTTGGGCTCAGCTTTAGTTTATAGAGTGGAGGCATATATAAAGAGTCAAGGTTCTTAGTCATATAGCCACCTGTCCTCCCCTGCAATTTTTCCCTCTCCTTCTCTTAAGGAGATAGCCATAGAGCATAAAATCAAACTAAACTGTAGAGAAATGTATGAATTTCAATATTTTGACATTTAATAATGCATTCTGCTGCTCCATGATTTAACACTGAGGCAGTGATAGAAGTGTAGGGTTCAAGGTGTGGGGGGAAAAGAAAGAAGCTTCCTCCAATTGAAAATATTACCATTTTATGGATGTGTAAATTATCTTAATTATGCTGCGAGTGAAATCAAATGAAAAACTGAAGTGGAAGTAAGCAGAATGCCAATAAATGCTTCACATACCTTCTGTAGCAAAGGCCCAGACGAAAGTGAAGCATGTTGTGAGTGCAGTTTGCGCTGCCTCTGGCATACACAGTCAGAGTGAGTATGAGATGGTGGAGGTGTAGGACTCAACTCCAACCATGAATAAAGCACACCAACAAGCCAGCATCATTTATCAACATTAGGTTGGTATGAAGGAAAGCTCGAAAGCTGAGCCAACAGTTACAGCAAAAACATCCCCGCTGAGGAGTTGATATAAGAATCTATCGGATTCTGCATATTTTAATGATGAGGACTGCCTTTGTAATGTAAAAACATGAAACCATCGAAAGAATGTAAAAAGGTAAATACAATTTTGGAGTCTGGGATGATTATTAAACCCCCTCTGGGATGTGTGTTGTTAGATGAGCTTATCTCTGTGTTTAATCCTGAGCTAAGTATTTCCTTTAAATAATACCATTAATAGCATTGGAAATATTAACAGTAAGTTATAATCCTGCATATGGGTTTCTAAAGGGCAAAAAAATAGAGGTTACTGCACGTACAGCATGTTACTTTTAAAGAACAACAGCACATTTTCAGTAAACTGCATACTTATCCTTCTTATGAAATGGATATGTTTTTGCTAAAACTACGACAACAATGCGAGAGTGTTTTACTTTAATTACTAAATAAATAGCATCAAACCCCTAGTCTGGGCTATCGTAATAAAATCAAGCAGAGGCCCATCTAATTGTATACCTTCAGTATGAAAAAATCAAACATTTAAAACACAGAAGAAACAGTAACTAGTGCTCCTGCTATAATAATATAAAAACATATAAAAAACATAAAAGCATTTTCCGTAAACAAAACAAACAAAAAAAAAAATTACTGACTTTGACATTGGCTGAGATGCTGCCAGTGATGCTCTACAACAGCTGTTACAAACAATTTTTTTCAGTATCCTGTGCATCTATTTTAGTTTTCTGTCTCTTCAAACTGCCAGTCGATCGTGGCAGATGGCTGCTTGTACTGAGCCAGGTTCTACTGAAGGTTTCTTCCTGTTAAAGGGGAGTTATTCCTCTCCACTGTCGCTACATGCATGCTCAGTATGAGGGATTGCTGTAGGGTCAACAACATCACAAACCATTGTTTTGGTGTATTGATTCTGGAAAGGGTTAGAATGCTGCGATTCAGTGACTTGATGCAATCTGCTGGGTTTCCTTATATTGGAAACTTTTTCAAACTGATTTGCAATGATGTATCTTTGATTTGAATTGATTTTGTAAAGACGACATCTGTTGTAAATTGGCACTAATAAATAAACTAATTCTTGACTTTTGCACGTAAATACCTTTTTAATGTTTGACCTAAGCTGAATGTTGATAACACCGCAGTGACAGTCATTCTCATATGAAGCTAAAAAGCTCCAAGTGGAGTTCCAGTAAACACCGACGAGGACGTAATGGATTCATTTTTAATAAAGACATGTAAAGGATGGTGAAAAGTGTTTGGCTATGACAATTTCCATATGAATATGACTTATATGTAACACACCACCCTTTAAATTTACTATTTATTACTACATTATTCAAATTTTGTTATGCCACCTTGTCATTTCTTCTTATTTGTAATATTTTAAGCCGAGGCGGGATATAAAACCTACTGAGCAATGTTGAGATTGATTAAAAGCCCTAAATCAGTTTTGAATTTGTATTGCCGAACTTATATGAAATGCACAGCTAAAAATTATCAGTTTTTCAACTCTTATTAGACTCCATTTGGAGCTCCATCCCTTACTGCATATATTGAGATGAAAGTTTAACAGGCCCATCCCGTGAATGGAGCTTAGCAGCCTTATAGCAACTGCCTCTGCAAGTCTAGTCAAAGTGTAGTACTGAGGAGGCTTTATCTGTATGCAAGGTAGTTAGGTGGCAAAAGCAAAACTTTAATGCAGCAGCGCTGAAAAATTTCAGGGCCATTATATCAACGTTTTTTAATTATTATTATTTATGACTGTGATTAACAACACCATCTGGGTAATGTATTTAGCTTCAATCCACACACATACAAACACACACAATTTTAATGTGTTTCTATCTTTGCAAGAACTCTGCCTGGATTTCCATTATTGTTTATTAATTTATGTTGCCTTATCATGGCCTTTAGGCAAAGCAAGGCAAGTTTATTTGTATAGCACATTTTCGTGTACGAGACAATTCAAAGTGCTTTACATAGGAAAAAGAGCAGAAAATGAAACAATAAAATCAACTTTGAATTTAGAAAAAACAAAATTTTAATAAAATAATAATAATAATAATTGTAATAATATTCTCAGTTGCTATATGCACAGTTAAACAAGGCTGTTTTCAGCCTGGATTTAAACAACGGCAGAGTTGAAACATGTCTCACCTCCTCAGGAAGACTTCCAGATTTTAGGAGCGTAAACTGGAATGAAGCCTCCCCTTGTTTACTCTGCACCTAACTCTTACCATTACATACCTTTAACCCATCGGTAAACTTAACTCAAACCTTACTCCTATACCGATCACCTTAGCCAAAAACAACACTTTGGGTCACATACTGCTACTTATGGGGTCCAGGTGTTTTGCCGAAATAGTCACAGTGGATTCTAACAATGTGGTATTTGGTTAAAAAAAAAAGACCTCAGGAGAAAGGAAATACTCAGACTCACGTACCCATACACATGTAGACATACTTTGATTTGAAAAGAGTTGTACCCAGGTAAAAATGAACAAAATTCATTCATGCAAAGTTTTTTTTTTTTTTTATGACATTTGCACAGTGTTATCTTCTGTCTTTTACTGCAGCACATGCTGGAGTCTTGTTTTCACATTTAAATGACCTTTCCTATCTAAAAATGACCTGCTGTCACTGCTAAACTGTCAGGTATTATTTTTAATAATTTCAGCACAACACATCGGGAAAGGTTAGAAAAATGTCGCTTGGGTTTGGTTGAAAATAAACTATACAACAAGATTGCTAAAGTATACCTTCAGCTAATTGCAACAGTATTTATTCAGAAACATCTCTACATTTTATTGACTTCTCAATCAGTTCGTTGAAGCGGAAACATTTGCTGTTAATCATGGTAAAATATTTATAAAACACTATATAATATACATTTTTGACTTGATATTAAAATATTTTTGCTATATTCTTCTCTAAATATCTCAGTATTAGTATCTATATCTATTTGTTTATTAATGTACATGTTTATTACACATGTACTACACATGGTGATATGTGATAAACAGTTTAACACGTGTCCAACATAGTTTTTTTTTTTTACTACCGACAAATGCACAGTTTAAATGCTCATGACAGAAAATTCTCTACAACACTGATAGGGGTTAGTCCTGATCCCCATAGCCACAATTGGCAACAGGTACTTGTCATAAAACGCTGTGTTGATGTGGACCCAGATGCAGAAGATGAAGACGGCGTTGAATGAAACAGGGATTTTATTGCAGGTTTTGGATAATGAATACAGCAACCCAGAACAGCAACGGAACACAGAGATCGAGTGCTGCCGAAGCATGAGATGAGCAGCACAACAGAGAACGGTAGACTGCAGACAACGAGGACCTCAGAAGGAACACTGGAGGTAACGAGTACGACAACAACAAGAACATAGAGCAGGGAGGAACCTAACGTTGAAGATCGAGCGGTGAGTGGAGAGAAAAGCCGGGCTTAAATGCTAGGAGGGTGAAAGTTGGAACAAGAGATTAATTAAATAACAGAGTGAAAACAGGTGTGCATGGTTAAAGGGGAAACATAAGATGAGGAGTAGAGAGAGAGCAGAGGAACACACAAAAGGAAGAATAACCATAAAACAAGATAAAAGGAAATAACATAAGGGAAACAATAACTTCATCACAACAAAGTAAACTACACAACTACAGCAAACTAACCATCGACCAAAACAACACATGACATTACAGTCATGTAGTAGTCTTCTTTTACAGATTGAAAAGAGTAAAAACACAAATTCAAAATAGAACTAATCCAGGATGAGTCTCATCCTTGATGACTATCTCCAAAAAAACTCTAGACTTAAAGACAAACAGAGGCAATTTTAACAAGCCTGCTATTATTAGAGAAAGTCAAACAAGAGGACAGACATTAAATAAACATATTTCAAATAACAACATATATCCAGATCTGATCTGAGCCTATATTACATTTTTTTGTTTTTCTTGATAATGCACAGTCATGGAAATGAATATCATTTATTGTTCCTCTGTGGGAAAATTTTGGTTTAACAGCATGGAATGAATTTAAATCATAAATAAAAAGCTTCTTTTCTCAATGCTCAATGTTTAAACGAACAAAATACAAAATACCTTAAGAAGTGTGAATACTTTTGTAGAGCACTCTAACTGTGCTACTTTTTGGAACATTTTGAAGGCCAGTTGGAAAACAAAAATCTAAGGACTGATTTTATTTACAGTTTTAGTGCTAATAGTAATGTCAGCATTGATGCAAGTGATTCAGTGTCTCCCCATAAAGTGACATTGAGCGACATTCACACCATAAAGGAACCCTGGTGCGATTGCTATGTTCACATGTTCACAATGAACCTCACCAAGTGGGAATCAAACCAGGGTTCATTTTAAACAGATGGAATAACTTAGGTGTTAAAACACCCTTAAAGACAGGAATGTACAGAGAGTTGATTTTCTTTTTTTGAAAGCTCTTGTTGAAGTCCACCTTGACTTCCCCAGGTTGGTTGATCTCAGGACAGCATATTCAGGTTCTCACAATGTTCAAATTAAATAAAAAAAACTCAGTCCACACTTCTTGTGGTTCAACTGAGCACTCCTGCAGGAGAGGGAGCCAAGACCGCCTGTGCAATGGTTCCCTCGGGTCTGAGCTCTAACCCCCGCATCAGGGTGTTTTATAAAAAATTAGGGAGTGTACAGAGTCAGAAAAACATTCACATGTGATTTACACAAATTGTTTCAGAAACCGTTATTCCCGCGCCTCGCTGGCCTTGACCAATCTGCACAAAAAAGGAGTAAGTTCGCTCCCTGGAATCACATCCTTTAACAGAAGGGAGTGAGTTTCGCTAACTGGTTTCACATTCTTTAACTTAGTTCTAACTGCTGGGAACTGACTGATAGCCTGCTTCTCATGCCACCTTGATCCAGCTTCCAGAGAGAATTAACAGGCCTTATCAGAAAATTTATGGCTCTTGTTATATGCACACACTTCTAGTATTAAAAGAAACATGAATACCTGAAAGAAACATGAATATAAATGATTACCATTCCACACTCTGTTTTATTTATTTATTTATTTATGTTTTGGTATTGTGCTGGCTTATTTGCCCTGCAAATTCCTATGGAAAAAACAGAACCCCGTTATTTTTAAGTAATAATAGACATGGACTCTCCTTGAAAGAAAAATAAAACTCAAGCAGGTTGTTATCCTGAAGAAACTATTTATTGTCTTTATTCATTATTTTTTTTGTTAATGTTTCAAAAAAAAGCTATATAAAATTTCTGACCTTTCAAAATTTCTTTGATTTTGGGTGTTGTTCATGTTTTGGTGAGTGTGAGGAATTGAAACACATTTTTTTCAATTCTCCTCATTTCCAGCAATTAACCTTTTAAAAGACTTTCAACATTCCAAAAGCATTTCTTTCAAATTGCATATCTTACCTTGTTAGAAGCGCGTAAGTTCTAATGTTACTTTTGGTGGACATAATAGACACAACCCTTTGTAAAAAAAATGCAAGGCAGACTCACATTGTAGTTTGTGATTAAATGCTCCTGGAAGAGAGAGTTTTTATATATGTATGAAGATTTGCTCGTTCCGCCATAACACTAGTTTAGGTATAACTTAGGTTGTAAGAAGAGGTCAACACCCAGAATCTAAACAGAACAACCATAAAACCCAAACAAAGGAAAAAAGCTTGTCTAATACACATTGTTAAACAGTTATGCTTTTTATTTTAAAACATAAGCACTGTTTCACTGAGTACAGGAAAAAATACAGGAAAATAGTCTCCAGAGGAACATAAAAAAGGCAATATGGTGATAATCAAGAAGTCAGCTGATGATTTGGCCAGGCTTCGAGGCCGTTTACCTAAAAAAAAATGACCGCATGCCAAGCGAAAATGATTTGAGACACTTTTGATTGCAGTGCAACATATGTCCATCTTGACAGATGATTTTGGAATATTAACGACTAAAAAATGTCTCCTTTGTCTATGAAGCATAACCATATTATCATGTAAAAAACTAAACAAACAAGCAAAAAACAAAGAAATGCACTCAGTAATTTCTCTGTTTGTGAATGAGCGCATGAAACATAATTAATGCTTTGCAACTCCTCACTTAAATGAAGTTAAAAGTTTGCGGTTTTTACTTCCTCACTAAACATTTGGCATAAACTCAGGTAAATTTTAATTGGCTTCTCATGCTCCAAATGGTAAATTGACAAGATAGCGGAATAAATTAACAGTGAGGAGGTGACAACATTTTAAAATAAATTAGCAGCTGAGACACTGATGAGAAAAAAAACAACAAAAAAAACCAACAGAAATTCTGAGACTAACAATTTTTCTTTTTTTTCAAAAGCTCAAAATAAAATCAACAGATAACTGTTTCAGTTGAACATAAAGGTAACAAAACAATAGACTAAACAACACTAGAAAGCATAAAGGTCACTCTCTATTAGACACTCAGCTCAGTGTCCAATACATGGAGCTTTTGGACAAATTAGGTTGTTCTCTTTGTGTTCACCCAACAACCAACACTGCATAGTGTCTTTTATTTAATAAAATAGTCAGACAAACATGAATTCTATGCAGGAGGCAGAAGAATAGGAGTGGGACTTATTAAAAGAAAGTTAAACGAAGTTCCAGTTTGGAGAAATAAATTATTTCAAATACAACTTTTTGGCCATCAAAATTCAACTATGTAGCAACAAACTAATCTCACTCTGAACATTACCTCTGCGTGGCAAAGCATTGTGTTGGCGATATCATGCTGCATCATCACAGTGCACTTTTTTTAGCGGGAATAAAGAACCTAGTTATGCCACAGTGGCATAACCACAAGGCAGCACATCACCCTGAATAGACAATTGCTAAAGTGACACAAATTGATTAAGGCAGCATCAGGCTTTGGGGACCATCCTTGGAGCTGGACTGTGTGATTATGGACAAAAGTCCATGGATTCTGTCTCACGTTTTCACCGTCAGTTGTTTTTAATTGTTGTGTTGTGAGTTACCATTGCCCAATAGAATTCCCGGCCGTAACTCCATTTAAGAATCTGTGAAAGGTACTTGGAAAATGTGGCACCAAAGTGCTCACAGTCCAATCTGATTTAGTTCGAGCTTTTTGAAAAAAAAAGAGGAATGGGAAATATTTTCGAACTTCAAAAAATTTGGAAAAAAATATACACATGGTTAAAGTCCAACCAATATGCAAATTCGTCTCCTAATTCTATTGTTGGATAACCACAGTGAAATCTATCTTATAGGCATTTTAAACCACCAACTAAACCTGCACAACAGGGTTTCACAACTAAACAAATATATTAATCAAATAGACTTACATTGCATAAATAATGTGGATATTGTTGCTCTGTAAAAACAAGGTTTTTCTGCACTTTACCTAATGCAGCACCTGCATTTACACAACATGACTCAGCTATCGTCTAACAGCAAAACTTAAGGTTGTATCTGAGAAAGTAATATTTGACAAAAACAAATTTTAACCACTGCTTTTTGTATATGTGGAATTACTAGCATTTTATTGACCTGGGAAATTTAACAGGCTGTGTATTTGCCACTTATACGTTGAACATGAATAAGTCAGCACCATTCTCCCCCCCATCTTATCATCTGAAGTTAAGTGATGGAATAAAGGTCAGCCTAAGCAAGAAGCCAGACGTGAGATGTTTCTATGCCAAAGGATATAGAAACAGCCAACTGAGTCCCTCTGTTTTGCAAGAAAACAAGAGGGGATCAGATCACTAGCAGCTTTATAGTGCTCTTAAGAAGCTATGACCTACTCCTGTCCATGGCATTGATGGAGGACAAGATAAAATATACCCAAAACCAGTAGAAATTTTTTTGTGATTTTTTAAAATCTTTATTTGAAAGGGGAGAAAAAATGGAACAGTTTTTAGTGATCATCTATCCAACAAACTAATGGAACTATAAGCCATGCACTCCACAAATCTGCACTTCCTAGAATAGAGGGAAGAAAAAAAGCCATTGTTAAAAGAAAGCCATAGAAAGTCTTCAATGGAGTTCACTAAAAGCCATTAAGGGGAAACCAGAAAACATAAGGATGAGGACCAGTCTTCCGGTCTCTGTGGAAAAAAAAACAATGCTCATTAATATTAAAACAGCTTTCCAATGGCAAAGAATGGAAGTAAGGATTGCAGTGGGATGTTTGACAAAAACCTTAGAACCTGCAAAAGGCCTTAGATTGGTTGAATGTTATCTTTAATTGGACAAAGAATCCATTTACGCAACCAGACCTACAATAAAATTGCTGAAATCAGTTTGTATTTAAGTGTTTTAATGGCCCAATAAGTCCAGCCTTATTTCCAACAAAGAATCTTTTCCAAATCTCCCTGGAAAAAATGCTACTTTTAGCAGTCTCTTGAATTAAATGTATACCTTGTGAAAGAGTACAATGATAGATTTTTTAATTTTTATGTTTTGGCTTAATTTGATAAATATGTTATTTTTACAGGTTGATGATTTATTCAAATGTTTTTTGTATTTTAATCACAAAAAATATAATCATCATCACCAATGCAAATTTTTTCCCTTGAAATATTTCAACCTTACATTTTACTTGATATCAAACATTAATTACTGCATTACTACATTTTTGTTTTGTTCCTAGTTTGCAACATCTGCAAGTTATCCAGTGACACAACATGTCTTCAAATAATATTTATTTAGACACTATTGTGCATCCAGGGTAGCTGATGATTAATGAAAAATTACTCTGCCACCCCTGAGCAATTAAAGCCCCAAATATTATAAATATTTAAGTGTTTTTATGAAAGCCCATTCATTTAGACAAATGCTTGATAAGACTGCAATTACAATTTAAACATAAATGCTTCCTAATAAAAGCTGTTTAACTTTATTTTGTCCAAATAACAAACGTTAAAAAAAGAATATCACAGTACAGTGTCAACTCATCGTGATATTACGACCCCATACTCACAATAATAAAACAACATCCAATTTTTATTTTATTATTTCACATCAGTGTGCTGCAAGGCAACTATTCGAAAGTGATCACACTTTTTAAGCCATACATTCAACCTTACCAACTGCAGGAACAAATGATTGTTCACAGGGCTTTTGCCGGGAGCCTGAAGTGAAACAATCGTTCCAAAGCTTACAGCATTGTCTGTGCATGACTAGAATGATGCCTCTTGGGACCGTACACTTTTGAAGTAAGGCTGCTGAAACATGTTTTAATCAGAACCCTTTGCATATTTAAGCCTCAAGCAGTTTAACTTTAGCCCATTAAGCCATGTAGCATGTAATATGTTCTACAACATAATATTGGATATTAAAAAAAGGATTTACAGTTGTTTCAAAAACACAAACTACTTCAACCTAGACTTTCATTCAAGGGCATTTATAAATAAATTATTGTGTAAAATCAAAATCTTTGCATCATACTTTTAATATATAATCTTAAAGTGTTTGCTAAGCACGTAAAGGAATCCACAAAGATAATAAGAGTTTTAGTTGACCCACCAATGTCAAGTCTCTAATCCATCTTAATAGCTAGTCACAGAGCCAGAATGACCTTAGGTGAAACAGCCATGAGGGCTGGACGTCATGAAGAGTGTGACATATTAGTTTGATTTAAAACAAAAGTACGCAAGATAATTCGTACTATACACCTAATCTAATCAGTGTGGTGGTAATCAGAACTTGATATTTACAAACCGGATTGCAAAAAAGTTGGGACACTAAACAAATTATGAATAAAACTAAATGCAATGATGTGGAGATGGCAAATTTCAAGATTTTATTATATTTATTTATTTATAGAACACAAATCACAGATCAAAAGTTGAAACTGAGAGAATGTATCATTTTAAGGGAAAAATGTGTTATTTCAAACTTTCATGCGTCAACAAATCGCAAAAAAGTTGGTACAAGGCCATTTTTAACCAATGGGTCGCATCCCCCCTACTTCTTACAGCACTCAACAGATGTCTTGGGACAGAGGAGACCAGTTTCTCAAGTTTAGAAATAGGAATGCTCTCCCATTTATGTCTAATACAGGCGTCTAACTGTTCAATCATCTTGGGGCTCTTTTGTCGCACCTTCCTCTTTATGATGGGCCAAATATGAAAGACCTGGACAGCAGGCTGGCCATTTCAGTACCCGGATCCTTCTCCTACATAACCATGATATTGTGTTTGCTGCAGAATGTGGTCTGGCATTATCTTGTTGAAAAATGCCGGCTCTACCCTGAAAGAGATGACGTCTAGATGGGAGCATATGTTGTTTTAGAACCTGAACATAGTTCTCTACATTAATGGTGCCTTTCCAGACATTCAAGCTGCCCATGCTCCAAGCATGCAACCCCATACCATCACTGATGCAGGCTTCTGAACAGAGCATTGATAACAACTTGGGTTATCCTTGTCCTCTCTGGTCTGGATGACATGGCTTCCCAGTGTTCCATAAAGAACTTCAAATCGTGACTCGTCTCACCACAGAACAGTCCTCCATTTTGCCACACTGCATTTTAAAAGACCCCTGGGCCAGTGCAAATTTCTGAGCTTGTGGAGCTTGCTTACGTAGAAATCGCTTTCTGTTTGTACTCTAGAGTGTTAGCTGGCAACGACCGATGGCATGGTGGATTGTGTTCACTGACAATGCTTTCTGGAAGTATTCCTCAGCCCATTCTGTTATTTCCTTGACAGTGGTATTCCTGTTTGAGGTGCAGTGACATTTAAGATCACAAGCATCCGATAGAGTTTTTCGGCTTTGAACCTTACGCACAGCAATTGTTCCAGATTCTCGTAATCTTTTGATAATGTTATGCGCGCTTGATGATGATGATAACTTAAAACTCTTTGCTCTTTTATGCTGGGTAACACCATTCTGTTATTGCTGCTCTACCCTTCTGGGCAAAAAAGGTGGAATTGGTGATCCTCTTACCATCTTGGCTTCAGAGAGACACTGACACTCTGAGAAGCTCTTTTTATACCCAATCATGTTGACAATTGACCTAATTAGTAGTAATTGGTCTTCCAGCTGTTCGTTATATGCTCAGTTTCCTTTTTCCAGCCACTTATTGCTACTTGTCCCAACTTTTTGGGGATTTGTTGACACTGTGAAATTTTGAATCAACATATCTTTCCTTGAAATTGTTACATTCACTCAGATTAAACTTTTGATATGTCATCTATGCTGTATTATGAATAAAATATTGACATTTGCCATCTCCACATCATTGCATTCAGTTTTTATTCACAATTTGTTTAGTGTCTCAACTTTTTCGGAATCCGGTTTGTTATCTGGTGTTACAATTGTGCAAGTATGTTTGTATTTTAGGCATAAAAACATTTGGACATTTAAAAAACATGTGGCGAGGCATGTAAAGGCAACAGGAATGTTCAACACACATTGTAAACAAACACTGCAATGGCTAGGTGTTTTAAAAGCACACGTAGTCATATGATCTGTCTCTGCATCGGTTCTATGAACATGATGGACATAATGTAAATGGTTGGGGGTTTTACCATTAAAGTTTGATGTGACACACCTGAAAACAGCAATAAAATGGTTTGTAGAATATACTTTCCTAATTACTCAAAAGGATGCACTTTTTGGCTTCAGGAACACCCTACAATAAGATTACCACAAACAAAAACACAAAACCTATATGGGCTGACCACACCTCTGTACTATTATGTTTTTATATCCTTTAGATGTTCTACACTTGAGCCCTTTTTTGATAACTTGGATAATGTGTAATGAAAATGTATTTTATGATATTCTTTTAAAAATGTTGGTATGCTTCCTGCTGAAAAGTCGGCTTAAAAACTGTCATCTTTATTTTGAATTTTATGCTCCTAAAATTTTAATGCACTTTTTAATGTAAAGCACTTTAAATTTTGTTGTACTACTTGAATTGTGCTGTACAAATAAATTGTCTTGCCTTAAGAACAAAAAAGCAAAACAAATTGAGCTAACATAAAATGAACTTGAACTAAGCAACACTTCTTGAAGTATTATCGTTAACTATTTTAAGACAATCTTACTATAGTTGGAATCCTACTGTGGGGAATATAATTTGCTCTGCAGTCATCTGTTGTTGCAGCAGCAGCATCAGAACCAATGATTTACACAACAAACAATTGAAAGGCCGCTGTCTAGCTTTGGAAATGCTTTGGAGCCACTGATTGAATAAGAAAAGGAATCAGAATGGCCAGTACCAAATGCCTTGTGCACAAAATACCAATTTGAAAACAGTGTGGTATTTGGCAAAGACGTACTGAACTTCACAATCTGCTCTGTGACAAGATGATCTAAACAAATTTTAGACATTGAAAGATCGTCCAGAGTACATGCATAACAGTATATATATATGTATATATATATATATATATATATATATAGGACTTCAGTCTGAGTCCCTTTTTTAATAAATCAAATTAATTGCATTTCTTGTAGGGTTTCTTTTTCAAGTACTAATAAAGCACAGCATGTTTATTGATCAAACCAGGTGCATCATTCCAGCTACAAACAATATATTGCGATAAACTAGAGTAACATATAAAATTTATTATGAGTTATCTCAGTTTATTTGTGAACTTTGATATTCAATGACTGTAGCTTCATAGTGTGGGTCATCTTTTTTACACATCAAAACACTAAATCTGCAATCTTAGATTTTTAAATATTTGTAGGGAAGTGATTTATAATGCTGAAATGTAATTTACTTTGTTAAATAAATTAACACAATTCATTATTTAAAAGTTTCTCTGCAAACTACGACCTGCCCAACTGCACAACAGGATATGAGGTCAATTAAAGGTTCAGTTTAGAAATAAACCTCAAACCCTAGCGCAGCTTAGGTATCCAGAGATGGATGAAACCTCATTCACCTGAGAAAATTAAGAAGAAAGGGTTTTTCGTCCCGTCACTGTTTGTTTTCAAACTAGCATTAATCACATGTTAAAATACTATTCATAGTTACAAGCCGAAAATAATCGGTGTGGTGCAACAATATAGGGTAAGATGACAGAAAATTAACCCAGAAATGTACCTCCTATTATCTCCTCCTGTTGAAAAATTTTCCATTTTTTTTCATGACAATTTCATGCAAGATTATTTAAAATATTAAAAAAAACACATACATTGTTAAATGCTTATATTTAATGTTGAAATATTCTTAGATGTCTAACAGGCGACAGATGCCCACTTTAACATATGTATATAGACAAAATGATAAATAGAATAAAGCTTCAATAATCTGGGTTTGATATTGATGTGCATGTTAATTTTAGCTTTTTTCCAGCTTCCTCTTTGTGATTTTTCATTTGATTCCAGTACAATTAATTTTCTAACGTTTCCAGAAGGAAAGTCTACGTAAAGTCGAACTGGAATGTGGGAATCAGTTTTATATTGTTGCATTTGGATGATGAAAATAGCAATTTTTTGTTATCAACATCTTCTCGTACGCCCATTCTTGTAACTACCCCACCCCAAACAAACTTTTTGTCCCCTTCTATAAGTGGAACTACTGTGAAACTGATCAGAATTTGGTGGCTGTAATTGTTTATTGCACTCAGACAGCAAGGTCGTGTGCATTGCTTTTACCGGCACTAAGAAACTTTCAGGAGGGTGGCAAGAATCCTGCCACACAATACAACAAAAAATGTGTTGACTGCTTGACAGCATACGTCACTCCCCCGTTTCTTATTTTCAACATCATCATATGACAATGTTTCACCACAATTAGATTCATTAACTCACCGCTATTCATCCTTCACATAGCTGGAAAACAAAACGTACTTCAATCCAACTGCAGGCAAACAGGAAATAAGGATTTTACGTCACTATGCGCTGGTCCTCATGGGAAATGGAGTCTTCATTCGGGCAAACCACTACTGTCCACACTGGCCGCCAAAATTGGCCAAAACTGAAACTTCTTTAGAGTTGCTTTAAGAACAAGATGGAATTTTAAGAACCAAACTGTGATAAAGTATTTTAAAAAGCTAAATAGAAGTTAGATTTTTGTAATACAGTAATATTAGTGGTTGTGTTCTGCCTTGTTATTTTGTTGTTGGTGATTTCCATTTGTATGAGCATGAATCAGACTGCCATAAGTAAGGTGTTCAGTTCATATCTTTCAATTCATTTAAATTCTAGTCATAAAAAGTTGTGCAGTCACTACCGAATTATCTAAAGCAGCTTGAGACAACAGAGCCAGGTTACAAAAATGATGGGAATATGATTAGTGTCAGAGTGAGTTCCTTTTAGCACCTCTCCAGTTGTCCACAGGGGGTCACCCATGCTCGCCCTCTGCTCGAGCGTTTGCCACCCCAAGTGCATCCTGTTGGCGTTGACGAGCTGGCCAGTATAAGAGGAGTGGTGTACCAGCTACTCGACGCCTGAGTGTTTGTTACTCCTGGTAAACCTTGTCTCAGCGCCTTCTCTAGTGTTTCCTGTATTTCTAGTGTTTCATGTAATTTTGTAGTTCTCTTGTGCTCTAGTTATGTCTCCAGTAGTTCTCTAGTGTTCATGATTTTGTTTGCTACTTTGTTGCTCCCTTTTTCCCACGCTCCTAACAACATTGTGCTCACCTCAGGTTCCCGTCATCTCCCGAGCTCCTTCCCCACAAGATCTCTCTCCGGTTCCTCGCATCCATCTGGTCTCTCCACTCCTCTTGGCTCGGCTCGATCTGCCCGCTCCAACATCACTCCATCCGGCGTGCACACTTCCCCGGACAACTTCTCCGCTTCCCACCGCAGGATTGGAACTCACCTCTCAGTATTCCCTCCTGGCGTCAACATTCCATCAACCATCAAGTAAGATCAGTCCAATCTCATCCTTCTTTCAATATTACAACGACTCACCTATCCTGTCCTCCACCTCAGTGGTCATCGGTCTCCGGTCTCCGTTCCTGCCGTTCCCCGCTGTCCCGTTGTCCTTGCTGTCCTGCCAAACATCACCGTTCCCGGCTGTCTCCCGTTACCGGATCTCACCCACATCCTGCCGAACATCACCGCTCCCCGCTGCCTCCCGTTGCCGGATTTCACCCCCATTACACAACAATAAATTTAGTTATACTGTTCTCCTGAGAGTTCTCTGTTTATGTGGGTCAGAAGCCTAAACATTATGACAGAATACTCAGGAAAAGCCGACCCACAAGAGACTCTCAGGAGAGTAATCACTGACCAATCCGCCATGCTCTACTCCCACGAGTCCGTCCTCCGTTCACTTACTGAACAACAATTCAGCACCAATCAGACCCTGGATCAGATTACTCACCTCCTCCAAAATCTTGTCCCAAGACCCTCCGACCCGGTTCCCCCACCTTACGAGGGCGCTACCGCTTGAGTTCCTCCGTCTCCGCCACTTCCGCATTGTCAACTTCCGGTTCCGGTTTCCTGAGGGGTTTCACTTCCGGTTCCTGAAAGATATTCAGGTAAGCCTGGCGGCTGTGAGTGCTTTATGATGCAGTGTTCATTGGATTTTGCCCAGTCCCCGCACTCTTTTCTCAATGATGACGCCAAGATAGCGTTTGTTATCGGTCAGTTGTCCGGAACAGCGTTGAAATGGGCTGAGTCGCGTTTTCACCGCTACCCTGAGTTCCCGGAAGATAGGGAACGGTCGCCGAGTCTGCCATAGAGTTCAGAACTCTGGCAGCTCAGTTAGATTAGGACCCCTCGTGCTTTAAAGAGTACATTTCACTTTACTTTAGAGGAACATTTGCAGTATGAACTAGCCCTTTTTGATGAGCCTCCCACGTTAGACGAATTTATTGCTCTGACAGCTCAAGTTGACCGCCGTCTGAGAGAGAGAGACCGTTTAAGGGGAAACCGTAGAATATCTGACAGTCGGGCCTCCGCTGTCGTTCAGCCTTCGCCCCTGCCCGTGAAAGCCTCTCCCAGAGCTGTTCCTGAGTCCCACTGGTCATCACCCCCGGGACCGGAACCCATGCAGGTCGGACGAACCAGCTTGTCACCGGAGGAACGGCAAAGGAGGATGCAGAGTTAGGAGTGCCTTTACTGTGGAACCCCTTGTCACTTCATTGCCGACTGTCCCAGCCTCAGGAAGACAAGGCAAGGCAAGGCAAGTTTATTTGTACAGCACATTTTCGTGTACAAGACAATTCAAAGTGCTTTACATAAGAAAAAAGATCAGAAAATGAAACAATAAAATCAGCTTTGAATTTAAAAGAAATAAAAGAAAAATAAAATAATAATAATAGTACTCAGTTGCTATATGCACAGTTAAATAAGGCTGTTTTCAGCCTGGATTTAAACAACGGCAGAGTTGAAACCTGTCTAACCTCTTCAGGAAGACTGTTCCAGATTTTAGGAGCATAAAACTGGAATGAAGCCTCCCCTTGTTTGGTCCTGACTCTGGGCATCAGCAGGAGGCCAATACCTGAGGTTCTAAGAGTCCTGGCTGGTTCATATGGCTCTAACATGTCAGATATGTACTTTGGGGCTAAACCATGAAGAGACTTGTACACAAGCAAGGCTGTTTTAAAATCTATTCTCTGAGTGACAGGAAGCCAGTGCAGAGACTCGAGCACTGGACTAATGTGGTCATATTTCCTGGTTTTGGTCAGAACTCAAGCAGCAGCATTCTGGATGTTCTGAAGCTGTCTTAAGGCCCGTTTAAAAAGCCCAGTGAGCAGGCCGTTACAGTAGTCTAACCTGCTAGAGATAAAAGCTTGGATAAATCTTTCTAGGTCTGGTTTAGAGACTATTCCTCTGATCCTGGAAATGTTTTTAAGATGCTAAAAGGCTTCTTATGTTACTGATTTAATGTGGCTGTTGAAATTCAGGTCAGAATCGAGGTATTACCCCAAGATTTCTGACCTGATGTTTAGGTTCCAGAGAGAGCGTCAGAAGGTAACTAATGACACTTTCTCTTTGTTTCTGTGGGCCACAGACAATGATTTCAGTTTTGTCTGAGTTTAACTGGAGGAAGTTGTTATGCATCCACAGACTGATCTGTTCAGTACAGTGACACAATAAATCAACAGGCCCAAGTTCTCCCGCTGTCAGCGACACGTAGATCTGAATGTCATCAGCATAGTTGTGGTAGGACATATCATGGTTGCGTATTAGCTGGCCCAATGGAAGCATGTACAGATTGAATAAAAGGGGTCCCAGGATCGACCCCTGGGGAGCCCCACAGGTCACACTCATTTGGTCGGAGACGCAGTTCCCAATTTGAATAAAGTAACACCTGTCCTCAAGGTACGACTCGAACCAGTTTAGAGCCATACCCGTGATTCCCACCCAGTCTTTTAACCTCTGTAATAAAATCACATGGTCAACTGTATCAAAGGCGGCGGTCAGGTCCAGCAGAATTAGGACAGAGACTTTGCCTGCATCTGAGTTTAGGCGGATGTCGTTTGTCACCTTGATCAGAGCTGTCTCAGTGCTGTGGTGGGGCCTAAAGCCTGACTGGAAAGCATCAAACACATTGTTAGACACGAGAAAGTCACTCAGCTGTTGGTATACAACTTTTTCCAGCACTTTTCCTAAGGATGGCAGGTTTGATATGGGCCGATAGTTGTTCAGTACTGTGGCATCCAGACTGCTCTTCTTTAGGAGAGGCTTAATGACAGCAGTTTTCAAGGCCTTTGGGAATATTCCAGTCTGAAGTGAGATATTGACTAATTGAGCGAGTTGTGGAAGCAAACTGCTCAGCACAGACTTTAGGAATCTAGTGGGTAACTCATCCAG
>JAVLVB010000228.1:463153-489363 GCA_032876305.1 Orestias chungarensis | reverse complement strand
CAGTCGAATAGCACGAGGAAATATCACTGTCATGGAAGACAGATAGATCGCAAACACTAGGAGAACAGTCTAGGAACTGATCAGGCACTGAGGTCAAGCGTTACCAAACAAGGGCAACACTCAGGCGCCGACTAGTGGATCCACACTCCTCTTATACGGCTCTGCTCATCAATGCCAACCCGAACCACCTGGGAACCAGCGACCCCCGTGGCCACCTAGAGAACAACACAGAATGACTCAACCTGACACTGTTATGGTGACCTGTATGTTCTGTTATTTGATTAAATTATCATCCATAGATTGTTTATTATTTCAGTTCATTGTAGTTAAGCTTAGACATTTGTGGAGATTTTCTTGGGAGACAGAGGAACTGGCCCATCTTTCAGTATGTAAGGAGAATGTAGTAAAAAATAATAATTTGTGCCAAACACACACAAACATTGTAAAATGGTGTTGGTGAAAAGATAACCAACATTTTAAAATCCAATCAACTTGAAAATGCTAATGTCGTGCCTATGTGTAAGACTTATATTACTTGAATATGTTTGCATGGTCTTTATAGTTGAGCAGCAGAGATTTTAAAGGTAGGCAGTTTATCAAAATGTAGGGGAAACAACAAATATGTGGAAATAGTTGCTCTCCTCAAATGTTTTCGACAAGAAATACTTTAGAAAACGTGCAAAAAAACTACTAATAAAAGCAAACACTCCACTTCAAACTGAACACATTTACCCACATTGTATTACATTGTGCTCCACAACATGATGCCATGGAGAGGCTTTTCTTTAGAAGAGACATGAAGGCTGGTCAGCATGGAAGAGAAGAAGCTGCAAAAAACTTTTATTAAAACACATTGTTTTTATTATTACACCTCACTGATATGCTAACTTTGTTCGAAAATGTGAAAAAAATCAAGAGAGAGTTCTTCAGAGATGTTGCTATGGCATCAATCCAAAACAATTACCAGGAGTCCGTGACTTGGAGGTTAATGATGTCTGATCTTCCAAAAAAAAAGATAAAAAAGAAATCAGTATCACATGTTTTTCAGTAAAAATCATCACAATAATATTCAAAAATGACACATCATTTGGCAACATTAGCCATGACTTTAGTCTCAAAAGGGTTGTAAGAAAATTGGCTGTCAGAAATCTTTGGCATTGAGAGGTTTATTGCCATCGAGGTCTGCCAAAGCCTAAATGACAAACACCAAAAATCAGCTAATAAGAAGCGCGCTTTAATGCTAAGAAAATATCTCAATTATCATCAAATCTGTTGAAATGCTGACATTTATTCAGCACGTGAATTAATATTGCAACCCAAGAACTAGTAAGTTACTCGTTTGTTTCGTAAAAGTAATTTATTTTGTTTGAGTTTCCGCTCCCGCTCATTTTTCTCGAAGCAGAATAAATTCATTTTGAAGTGGAGGAAACACAGGCTCATTAACGTTCCGAAGCTCTGGCTTCAGGCTGTTAGACTTTATGACCTTCTCATTCCCCCATGAGGAGATCACAGCTCGACATGAGAGTACCGGATATTGCCCGCAGTGAATGCTTTCAAAATTGGTATGCCAAGCAACAGTGAGCGTAATGATCAGCACCTTGAACAAAGGGGGCAAAAAAATTGAGTTTTTTTGCTGTTTCACTGGTTTGTGTAATTATTTTAATAAAATCGTCTCCGCTGGCCTTGTTGTGCTGTTGCTAAGACGGCAAATTTTAATAGCTTCGTTGAACTTGTGTATTCAATAAATAGCAATCAGCTTTTGGCTCAGTGTGCCACTGCCTACAGCAAGGTGTGGTGTATAAACACAAGTATAATGAATAACATCTGCTGCAGAATTGGGCGTCCTACCTTAAAAGATTAGGAGGTGGTAAATGATAATAAATTGACAAAAATTGCTCTTGAATTTACATTGCTTTGAATTACCATTATATTCATTGTTAGGTTTGCTTTTAATGGAAATATTAGAACGTTCCTCTTTTATTCTTTTAGTCGTTGCTCAGCAGTTGAAGCTATGGTCACAAGCATACATAAAAAGTAAACAAAAAAGAAGTATAAATGCAAAGTAGTTGGATAAAATTTCAACATGCTACAACAACAAAAAATGTTTTTCTTCTTTTACATTTGTGTTCGGTTTGAAAGAAAAAATACTTTAAACACAAGTAACTTTTAACTTTCAACAAATATTTTCAAAACTTTTGTGATTATGTCGACTTACAGCTTGTTGAATGAAACCTCTTTCATGACCCAAGAGAGTCCGAATCGCTTTAACTGGCACTAAGCAACTTTGACGAGGGTGGCAGGAACCCTGCCACACAAAACAGCTACAAATGACTGCTTTACATTATACGTCACTTCCTTGGTTTCTTATTTTCAACAACATCATATGATACTGTTTCACCACGATTAGATTCATTACCTCATTGCTATTCATCCTTCACACAGCTGAAAACCAAAATGTACCTCAATCCAACTGCAGGCGACCAGGAAATCACGATGTTATGATGTTATCCGCTGGTTCTCATGGGAAATGAGATCTTCCTTCAGGCAAAACATTACTGCTTTTGTCCACCGATCGCCAAAATTGACCAAAACTGAAACTTCTTTAGTGTTGCTTTAATAGCATTGGTTCATTTCAAAATGAATCACACCTAAGGTACACTGGCCTACAAACATTAATACTTACAGACTTTGTTTTAAAAAAAACCCAAAAGTAACATTTTTGTTTGAGTGCTGAAGAAAGAACTATATATCATTTGTTAAAAAACATTTAAACATAAGTACCATTCACATGTTAATATTACATGTAGGAATGTATCTACAAGAATATTGAAGTTTTCTGAAAAAGGGAGTTTTCATTACTGGGATTCATGTCAGCTCCGTGGTCTTTGGGATCCCGACCACCACAGACCAACATATCTCCTTTGAATCACTTAAAAATTCAGTGTATCACAAAAGGACCACATAATCCTGTATTTGACATCATAAAAAAGTATTGTTGCTTTTTTGGGGGAAATTCCTCATAAGAATTTGTAGTATTTTCATTTAATTTTTGAAAGCTTTCCTCCCTGCACTGACAGGTCCAACATGTTTTATACGCATTAGATTTCTCTCCTTTGTAGTTCAAGGAAAATATTCATTCTTCTGGTTTTGCGATAGAAGTTATTCCAACTTCGTTCTGCTTAATTTGATATAGGTTTATCAGGAGCGGTACCATGGGAGAGGAAGTGGGAAATAAGCACGAGCAGATTTCCCGAGACTTAACCCTGGGGTAATGGCCGTTTGCCATTTATTTTTGCTAAAACACCAAACATCTCAGTGTTGGTGAGATGGGTAGATTAATAACAACCCAGGACAAAACTGTTTAAGAATAGCTGCTGTAAATGTGGGGCACAAATATAAAGTATTAAGAATTAAATTGCTCATGAATTCAAAGAGAAAAACAAACAAAAGAAGTAAAGAGGGGTAAAGCATAGTGTAGCATCCCACACTGCTTGTGCCACTTAAAGGTGCCTCACCTTTGTTAAGATGTGAGGGACATTTAAGGAAACCCTAAAGATTGGAAAAAGAATATCATTCCCAGTTTAAGCATATGGACGATTTTTTAAATGCTACCTATTTGGAACTTTACAACCTCCACCTCCTTTGCTGTGGAGTTTGAATTTTTTTTTACAATTGATCAAAGTAGTTCAAATCTCCTATCAACATTTGAGCATTTTTCTTACATTTCTATTTAAGAAAAGCACATTAGGATCCTACACCGCTGGCCTTAAGACAAAATTTGCGCTGAGGAACACCAGAACTCTCCCTCACTAGACAAACATTCAATACGCCTGACTGATTTTTTTTAGGGGTTTTCATGACAGGGTTATGTTGTGTTTGGGTTCTTAACTTATTTTTAGGACATCTTATAAGTTGTTTAACCTAAGTCAAATCAAATCAAACTTTAAAACTATGAACTGATTAGGAGAACTAAAAAATTGCCTCTGGAAATTTTTAATCTTGCAGCATATGGCATACGAAAGCAAGATGGCGGCGCTTCTCACGCTCCTAGTGAACACCCTGAGTTAAGTAGTTTATACGTCGGTTCCTAGCCCAAACTCATGCGCCTCATGCGTAGGAGTTATGGCAGGACTGAACTTTGTAGGTCTTAACTCTTAGCTCTTGGGTGGAACTGGACCGTGAAGATTGTAATTTCGTTCCACCTCATGTACCACATGTGTTGAAATGACAATAAAGTCTCCTTGAATCCTTGAATCCTTGAATATTTCATTAGAAAATAAGAGCAACAAATGTGTTTCAGTCAGAATGGGTGAGCTCTGTGTTTTTTTTTTTTTTGTGTTTTGTTTTTCAAAGCCAGCATTTAATTTTATTTATTACTTTACTCACTTTTATAATATTATCCTCATAAAAAATGACCAACCTGTTCTAATCTAATTTAATTAAAGAATTTACACTCAAAGACACCTACACTGAGTAACATGGAGCTTCAAATAACTTTTGCATGAGATCAGCAGCACATCTGTTGTTAGCTTGAGTTAACCCCACCTGGCTCCTTTTACACAGATTTCTGACCGGCATCACATGTGAGATAGATACACAGTGCAACATCTGCTGCACCACAGTACAAATTATTACTTCAAGGCACTGAGCTGTTATGAGACTATTTTTTCCCCCAGGTCCCCAAAACCTTCATTCATGTTGAAAAGTGGGCCACAAAAAAAGGATATAAATAACATAGACAAACAGCTGACTAGCCTGCAGCTAAATATCAAGTACGCGCAGGGACTGCACCTTGTTCTGATGGAGGAGTAGCTGGGGGAGTGGGGGTGAAATTGTGTGAAAAAAAAAGAAATTTCTTTCTTTTTGAAACATTAAATATGTTTGACTAATAATTTGACACTAAATTTGACCGAATTCTGGTAGAAGTGAAGCATGTAAGAAACATATGGCAGATCATCAGTGTGTTTGAGAAGGCAGTTTGATAAAACATTGATTGAAACAGAAACTGATTATGTTTTCCATTAAAAAAGGCCATTGCAACACACCTTCACAGCTTTATTTCATTCACAGAAGCAAGGTTCTCCTGTTTCAAACAAATCTTGCACAACTTTAATAATGCTGTAAAGAAAATTCCTGAGACAAACAATAAGTTACACCACAACATGCTGGTATGGTAAACCTAACTCTACACTGTCTTCTCAGGTTCCAGTTGCAAATTGGATGGTGCTTTCAGTCTGGTTTTTCAATTAGACCCACACCCACAAGTTATAAATGTTTAGAAAGTGAGACTTTCACCTGCTTCCATTTACTGGAGTAATTTATTAAAAAATTGCATTTTTTTGTACTAACATAAAGTATTACTATGATAACTGTGTTTAAAAAAAACATCTAGAGTCATGCTCTATGTACATCAGAATAATAGTGCTAGTGATAATTGGAACAAAAATTACACCATAAACACTGTCAAATTCAACATGTTGAGAGTTAAATTGTTCTAACAAGCAGTAAATCACCACCATGATTCTAGACTAAATGTTTGTATGCCTGAGTAGTGTGCGTAGTGTGCCTCTCAGGGAACAATGTTTTTTCCAAGTTCTTCCTGCTCATCGCAAAAATTCATTGATTTAAAGATGTGAATTTGAGACTTTTGTTTCACTACTTTCCTCTTGTGTGACCATTGTGGTATGCACTGATGCCCGAGTTAAGAGTTATGTTATGGCAATGTCAGGAGACTTTGAAAACTTTCAGCTGAATGCCCTGCAGAATTGTGCTTGATTTATTTCAATTTTATTATTAAAATTCACCTTTCCAATGCTTGGACATGGAAATGGACACAGCTCTTTGGAGCTACATCCCAAAACACAACTAAAACTTAAAAAAAGCTGCATGAAAGGAAACATGCCCTCTCAGTTTTTACATTGTTTCAAGCTTCCTATCCATCTAAAATTGCTACAGATAAATGACAGCTTAAGAAAAAAGATGTTGTATGCCTTCTGCTGTACACACACTTTATATTCTTTATTTGATTTTTTATCCTACTCACCACAGCAGAGTAAGTCCCTTGTGACTGTACATCTTGTTAAGTTAAATGCTTGTAAAACCGAAAATCCAGGAGCTAAGACTTAATCATCCGAAAATGTGCATCAGCGGAACGACTACGATGCAAAGAAACGAGACGAGAGAGTAAGGAAAAACCTTGTCGAGATGCAAAACTCATTTAAACATTAAATGTCCTCCCCGGAATTATTATCGAGTCTTAACTTTATGAGCTTCTGTTCCAATATTTTTAACATACCCATTTGACAGATTTTAAAACACCTCCTTCATGAACACTGATTACACTTTTATTCCCAGGATGAAGATAACACATGAACAGTGTCAGCTGAGAAAAGCAATTAAACACAATAATAAAGATAGGGGATGTTTTGGTCTGTTTTTTTTGTTTTTTTGTTTTTTTTACTACAGTTGGAAAAAGTTTACTGCACCAAAAATTATCTAAGACTGTGAAATCAATGCACCTCGTGATTGTTTAGAGTTCAATAAAATGTTTAATATCTTCCCATATTGAGTTGTGCGTCTGTATTTTATCAACTAAACAGGCTAGTTTAACCAGCTAGACTTGTTAGACATTCTCATTGTGTTGCTGTTTTTTTTTTTTGTAACAAAGAAAGGTAACTACAAAATATATGCAACATTTAGTTTTAACAATTTTAATTTTAAAAAAAATTCAAAAGTTACGGTCATAAAACAACAACAAAAAAACACAGAGTTTTTACTACGATAGAGGCTTATTATTATTATCCGATTTGATTCGCCCTAGTAGTTTTGAAAAGCAGTGACTGAGTAGCGGAGTAACTGACTCTAGCCATGCGTTAGTGGGCTGCATTGTTGATACATCCTTGTGGGGTTACCAAGCCGTCTGTCACAATTGACATTTGCCAAATCCCAGTAAAGCTTTGAAAAATTTATGATTAGACATGTGCAAGCAGGAGATTTCAAAATAGACTTTTTATAAAACACATGTCAACAGGATTAAATGACTTAACGACTTGGTTTATAAGGTTTGGGGTTTGCTGTTTTTTCATTTTTTGTTTGTTGGGCTTTTTCAAACCTTTATATCGATTTGCATATGCAGACTTGTAATCTGTGATAACTTTGAATGTATAATTTCTGTAGGCAAGACTTGTTAATATTATATGTATGATAATAAGAAACATCCATCAAGGTTTTATGGATTGAGTTTATTTTACAGAATGTAAATATGTTGAACGGCTAAAAAAGGGAAAGGAGGAAATAACTGCCAAAGCACATAGCTTTCCACAACCCATAAACTTCTATTTATTGGCTTGACAAAAATAAAGTAAATTAAAAATTCGGCTAGATGCTGTTTTCACACTCCTCTAATTACATTTATACTTTAAACAAATACAAACAAAAAATAACATTTTCCACAATCAAGTGCTACTTTAGCATCTGTTCTGATCTCAGTATGATACAATACAGTGTGTGATTGTGAGAGTGAAAGATATATACTTTGGAGTGAACTTTGCATGTTTTGCCTGTTGGCTGCCCCGGTGTGGTTTACACCAAAAACAATTTCCTACGGGATCAATAAAGTATTAATTATTATTATTATTATTATTATTATAACAGTCACTTAGATTTTAAACAAATTATTTTCACCCATAAATAGAAAAACTCTTAAAATTAAAAATATCCTAATGTAGTCTTTTACTTGTGTTGTTGTGTAACACCTTTACTACCTGTAAACACATCTTATTTATTGTTATTTCACACGGGTATTGTTAAAGTTGCCATGCAACATTGGTGGAATGGAATAAATAAAAAACAAAAGCATGGAGCATACTAAGAAAATAGTAACATACTTAAACCCTTCACCCTTAGTTTGAATACATAAGTTACCATATCTGTACTGAAGACATTGTTGGTTATATTACACACAGGTGGAGAAGAGACGGAGAGATGAAAGGTGAGATGCATACATTGTTCCTGCAACTGCTGCTGCTCACTGCTAATAGCGATCACAAACAATGTGCTCACAGCTGCTTAAGGTTCTAATAGTGTAAAACATTTTTCCCCCTAAGCAGCCTCAGATGTGGATCTGTGTAACAAGTAAAATTGGTTCCAATATCCCAACTTTTAAACTTGAGTCCCAGCAAGAATGTTTTTCAAGCAAGAGAAAGAACAAAAGAACATGCTCGCTTCACACTAAGGACCCGTTAAAACATTTTTACCAGGCACATCCTTGGTGGCACAAGATCCTTGTTGGTTGTGCTGTGTGAAAGATATATTTGAAAGGAACATGTGAAGCATTTCTCGTCATGTCTGATTTTTTTAAGTGATATTTATTTTCCCTCTATGTCACGTTTTCACAAGAAAGCTATTCTGACTGTTTTATAAGTGAAATTCTCCAGGAAGTGTCGTGTTGGTTTAAACCTCCATTTTCCATACAAGTAATCAGTGTATAGATTTCAGCCTGTCTACATTTACATGAACATCAGTAAAAGTGGTCTCTTGGTGATGAAACATTTCTATTAAAAACGTGAAAGGAGCTCAAAATTGTTGGAGATTGCAGTAATAAAGGAACTCTTTCATATAGCCTGGTGCAGGCCCATTCTGAAACCGACATCGTGATCATATTAATTAAAATCAGGCCCATGTAAATGATAGCTTCGGATTATTTAATCCAAATACATTTCCATTTTATCAGAGAGTTTTGTGCATGTAAACATAAATAATTGGCTTCCACGTGGTAAAAAAAGGTAGGTAAGAGTTGCTTCAGGTCTAAAATTCTGTTTTAACCTTAGCCGCTCTTGGACTGGCTTCAGCATCCAGGACCAACTAATTTGGGTGTTTGTTGCATTATGTTTGAACATAGAAGCTGAACTTGTCTAAAAATAGGAAACAATCCAATGTAGTAGGAATTTTGAAAGGGAAAGTTAGAAGGATCACTTTTTATTTTTTTATTGAGGAACACATACCAACTCTTAAGATTGCAAATTAGCATGTTTTATGGTTTGCATCATCATTAAACGTGTGGCAACCTTTCCTCTCTGAATGCAATGTATTCATAGTCTTGTTACTTACCATGAGTCAGACATAGTGGACATGGTCCCATTACTGTAGCTGAAGACAAATAGAGCTGTAGACTTTTGCTTATGGCGACATACAAGCAGAAGCAGGTTTGTGAATGACTAATGACTCAGGGATCCTTTCTGTCACTATGAAGCTTCCTCTCCAGTCCTATCTGGAGCCCGCTGGTTATGTTTATCATAGATGGGCAAATAAGAGTTAAACCCTGTAGTATGAAATTGTTGTTTTTGCAGCAAATTGGAACAACAGGAAGAGGAGAGAGACAAAGGTTGTTTCTATTTGCAGTAGATAACTTGATTAGTTAAACCAGCCGTCTTTTATTCTATTCTTGTTTAAAATCCAAGATTGACAAAATTATATTTTCTTGTACATTAAGTGCAAGTGTAAGAATGTTTCTATTAGTGATTACAATAACGACAGAGAAGAGACAGCAAAAGGACTGTGAAAAAGAAAGAGAATGCTTGAGCCCCTGAAAATAAGACACTTGGTGCAGATAACAGTTTTAACATTTCTGTATATGTAACTATTTAACTCAGCCTCTATTAATTTTTCAATTAATTAAACGTCTACTTATACGCTTTCCACTTCAGATAATTTTATTGAAAAAAAAAAAATGAAATTTTCCACATGATCTAACGAAGTATGCTACACATGAAGTGGCCTCATCTCCTCCAAAGTAAGTTTCATAGAGATGAAAAGAAAATCTCCAAGGGAATTCTCTTGTACCATATTGCATATTTTTTACTAATGTCATTTTTTTAATTTCAAGTTTTACTGACAAAGGCAGCTCATTTGAATATCATTTCGTGTGGGCATTGATAAGAGATAATAATACTTTATTTTAACAAGTCGGTGTAAATTAGAGTTTTCAGTTTCTTTGACCGTGTCTTTCATTTCCTCCACAGACTAAGTTAATATTATAAAACTGGCCTAAAAGATTTAAGTGTTTAACCATAATTAATAGTCCTAATTATGGTAGAGTTAGTAGCTCTTGTTCTTTGCAGAAGGGGTCTTTCTGCATGGAGTTTGCGTGTTTTCTCCATTTATGCGTGGGTTCTCTCCAGGCACTCCTTCTTTCCCCCACAGTCCTATAACATTATTGTTAACTTGACTGGTCTCTCTAAAGTCTTCTTAGGTATGAGTGTGTGTGTGTATGTGTGTACACATGTGCCTCTGTGTTGCCCTGTGATGAAAAACCTGTTTAAAGTGTGTCTAGGGTTGCCAACTGTCCCTTGAAAAATTGAATTGTCCCTTATTTACAAATACAAGCACCTGTCTCATATTGAGTAGAAAAAGAACACACTTTGTCAAGAGTTAGTGTGGGAGTCAAAAAATTGAGGTAATTAAAGTAAATAAAATAGTGTATTTACTCTGATATCAAACAACTAAGTACTTGGTTTTCCTCGCCTTTACCAGTTTTAAAGAACAGAAAAGAAAAAATGTTTACATCAGGTCAATTCTAAGATTCATTTGTTATTTATTTATTTTTAAAGGTGCCGTTAAGGTTTTTTGTTTCAGTTAATTTATTGTTTTGCATTTTGCATGTAAAATAAAATATTTCCAATGACATGCAGTTTATTTATAATTTTGGCACCAGTGACTTTTATCTATTAGTAGCTAAATAGAAGCAAGGGCAGCAATAGAAGGGAAAGACATGCAGTAAATGACCCAAGACTGAAAATTATAGCAGGAAAACCAGCAATGAGAACTGTATCTACTTACTATAGACATAAGTGCACCATCTTTAAAAACTTAATTAAAAAATTTACGCAATCAAAATTGCATTTCTTTACTGATCCTGGTTTCATCTTTCATCCTCTTAGTCATTGGGGAGAACTTTAAAATTGAGGCTCTTAGCCAGGAGTCAGTGGTATCACAGAATTCACCAGACACTCTGGGTAACTGGGTTAGAAGAAAATCTAAACTCAGAGAGTTAGAAATTTAAAGATCCAGTTGTGCATAGAGGAATTTCCAGCTATATCTACCTGGTAATGCAAAACCTCACCAAGCAGCAATGGCTTCTCAAATCAATTGGGAGGTGATATTTCATCATCCAAAAACTAGATTATGTGTATGCCAAGGCCTCTTCTGTTGTTCATTTGGAGGAGGCATTAACATTACCAGTTCCAGGTCACTCTATTTAAGCTTTGGCATTTCGTTGAATGGAGTAATACTTACTACTTTTTTTTTTATGGCTATTTTTTTCCTCAACAACATTAATTCCACATAGATAAACAGTAACGACTCAAGGCAAAGATTATATGTTGCAAATGCACATCAATAAAATGGCAAAAACCAAAAAAGTGACCACAGGAAAAAAACAACAACAACAAAAACAGAAGAATATAGGAAGAAGAATACCAGCAGGCGGATTGGGTCCCAAAAGCAATCTGGCCACCTTTCTGCGCTGTCGTGCCGTATAACTTCATGTGGAGTCACGTTTGTGTTAACGGAGGGTCTCTTAATTAAGGGGCTGGGAACAACCACGCAAGCCGGCTTTGAAAAGGCCTTACCCTTCGATTGGAGCTTTCTATCAGCATCTGCTGCTATTTATACAACCATCCATCTATCACCTGCTGGAAGATGCATTGCTTCAATTTCATTGTCAGCACAGATGAAACATTTTCCAAAACGCCCCTATTTGTTTTGACTTAACTTTTGTTTTTACTTTTCAGCTGCTGTTACACTGTTTTCTATTCTGCTACATTCTTGTTCACCCATGTTTTTATTATTGATCCAAAAATGTAAGAAAAATACTGTGCAAAACACCAAGGGACCTCGTTTACTCTATATGTGTGCCGTTTTAGATGCAATGATAGGTAACTTTGATTTAAGTGGCTTTTCCAGGGGTATGCACGACTAAAGGAAGCTGGATTCAAACCTTCTTTTTCCAAGAAAACTACTGAACAATTACTGTCAATTTAAACAGCGGATTTCTAGAAAATAATCACATTAAAAAAATTGAAAAACTGATTGCATAACTAATTACTTCTTCTCATCAGTGTTTTGTTCTCCATTAGGCTGCAATCTTAGCACAGAGTTTGTGTAGATGGATAGGTCTCAAGCAAGCCTGCACATCTGGGCAGAGCCAATTTCCTCAAGTTCCACTAGGTTGCAATAGGATCGGCTGTTGACCTTTTAAAGTCTTTCTCCAAATTTTCCTTTGAATAAAGGTCTGGCCATTTACGGAACATCCAACTTTTCTCCAAACCACTGGTTAAAAGAATTGGCCACTGTTGTTTGAGACGATTTCCCTGCTAGTCCAGAAGGAGAGAATACAGATGAAAACTGATTGTCCTTCATGACTTTCCGTCATCTCTCTGGATTCTGTTTAACTTCAAGAAGTCTCATCATCATCACAGCAACAGTAGCTTTCTCACAGGAACTCTCCCATAAACCTGTTGCCTTTGCGACAGTATGCAGATTCTCTCCTTTCTCAGCTGCTGAAGCTTGAAACTCTTTCAGCCTAGACACAGGTAGCATTTCTCACAGTTTGTGAGGAAAGCCTGATACAGCCAGATTTTAAAATTTATCATATTTATTTTATTTCTTAATCAACTTCATTAAAATCCTGGATGTTCAGTGCCACAGATATTTGTTTTATATTTTTATATCCATTCCCCTGATCGATACTTCTCAGTCACTTTTTCTTTGATTTGGTTGGGATGTACTTTTGTCTTTATGCTGTAATGGCAGTCATGATAGTAATTATCCAGTAAGTGCACCTTTCAGACACAGGCGTCTTTCTATCACATTCACTTGAAATACACTTACAGCCCTCAGTAATGATTCTGAGACTAACAGCGCTATTTGGGAGGGTACATTGTTTTTGCTACATGTTTTTATTTAATAATAGTTTTGTTAGAAAATAATACATTTGTTAAAGCAATAAAGATGTTAAAACATCCAAGTGTGTGAATTTTTTATTAACTTTTTTATCAGGCACTGGAGTTGATTGAAGCAGCTTCTAGCATCACACCACCACCACCTTGTTTAACTGTAAGCAACATGTTCTTTTTAAAAAATATATATATCTTATTTGTGTTGTATCAGATGTAACAGGATGGACTTCTTCTAAAGAGTTTCTGACTTTGGCAGACTTTTTGTAATTCATGATCACTCACCGTAAGTTATGTGAATTAGGCATGCGGGGCTTTTCTGTGTTTTCCTGAAATATTTTGTGACCTGCTGGATGAGTCCCTAATGTGCTCTGCGCGACTGCCATCACAGCTGCTACAGGAACGTAGTGATTTCTCACCTTGTTAGATAATGTTAGCAGTTTTTTCTCTGGAGTCCAAATGAGAAAATAGCTTGTAAGACTTTCACCACTGATAAACGTCAAAAGTTTTGTTTCTCTTCTCTTCTTGAATTTTATAGTTCTCTTTATTTCTATTTTTAGAACAAATCCCAAACAGAACAAAATACATTTACTAAAGCAGTTCTTTACATGTTGTTTGCATCAAAAAAAACAAGTGAGTGTGGGAAAGAAAATGCTGTAGAGGTCAAATGAGAACTGGGCTGATGTGACAGTGAAAACTGAGAATTTGTAATACATGACTTACCATCATCATCATCAAAAGCCCTAATATCACAGGTGACTCAGCCTTTGCAATATTGTAAGTTAGAAGTGACCAAGTCCTAGGCTCACAAGCAAGTGGAGAGCTTTGGTGAAATCAGACCAAAATGCAGTTTGATCTTGTTCCTTTAGGATAATAGTGACATTTTTCAGCTTTGAGCTTTAAAGTTTTCACTCAACAAACATTTGTCCTGGAATGGTGTTGGAGGTCAAGGCACGAATGCCTTGTGCACGGAGTTTACATGTTATTCCAGTACATACCTGGGTTCTCCCCTAATACAAAGACTTTAAAAGTCTTACCCTAAATTAAAGCCCAGATTTTAATCTTATTGTGAAGGTGTCACTTGAAACATAGTATAAATACCATGAAACCCAGTAAATATTTTGTTGCTAAAAGTGAAAAAAATCAGCAAGGTTTATCCTTGGACCAATGTCCAACAGACAGATAACTGTCTATAACCCAGGTAAAATGTGCAAACACCTGGAAATCTAGCCTTCTTTCCAGCCACACTGTGATACTTACATGTTATACTTTTACTGTATGACAATCCGGTTGTCATACGCCTCCTAACTAATAAGAACCTCTTTTTGGTAGAGACTGTTGGGGGAAAAAGGTACACAGAGACAGACTAAGAGGCACTTTGGGATTTCTAGGTGGAAAGTCATGCCAGAAAATCTATAGCAGTTTGTAGAAACAAATCAAAAATCAAATAAAAATATTTCAAAATCTATTCATATATATATTTTATATGTGTAATATAAATATTTCACTGTTAATGACGAGTGACGTTGTTTCGTTTGTCGTCAGATTGCTAGTGTATTTCCACTCTGGCTCGCAAAGATCTTTGCCCATAGATTCTCGTTAAAAGTTATACATCCACCGTAGCTCCTCTTCAATGAAAAAGACAGGAGCACCAACCCTTAATGGAATGCAACTTGATTTGCTAACCACAGCGCTGACGTCGCAGTCGTCTCTTATAAAGTGTGGCTGATTTACAAGTCAAGGTTGCCGGAATTGGAGACGATTGAAGAGAGACAGAATTGGAGCAAGATAACCATAAAGACAATGAGAAATTTGCTTCTTTGAAGGACAACAGGGCAAAATTTACATGCAAAAACTTCAAATGTGCATGAAATTATGTTTTTGTTTTTATAAAGTGTTTTTTTTAACTTTATTTTTGTTTATTTTATGTAAATACACTGCTGTGATACCTTAGTATACATTTGCTGGCTTTCTATTATCCGTCCACTTTTCCACTATCCGTCAATGATTATATATATATATATATATATAGATATATATTCTACAATGATACGTGTGTGTCTGTGAGTGGATGGAAAGATAGTCACCCTGTGTCTCTGTGTTGCCCTATAATAAATTAGCAACCTCTACAGAAGAGCTTAAAATGTACTGTAAATGCAGTAAGGCAGAGTTTGCTCCCAGTTTTCCACACCGTTTTGTGATCTGTCAAAAATTAAAAACTGGTCTGTGTAATAACGCCTTATAATTGTATTTATTTATTTATTTTTTACAAAATATATAATTCATTCATAAAAATATATAAAAATATTTTCAAATAATAAGGTCTTAAAATGAAAAACCTAAAATAGGAGACCATGACGACACAATCAATGTCAAAAAACAACGAAAACTTAACCAATGCAAATATTTAATAAAAAACATACATTTAAAACTTTTATTTTCTTACTCACCAATTGCATGGTGGCAGGATGTTTTCGTATCAATAAGAAACAGAAATCTGAAATATTGTCCAGCACCTCATAAATAATACTGTAATCAGAAAGGTTTAAATATAGAACATGTAATTTAAATTAATGAGAATTGCAAAACTGCATATCAGTGAAGAAGCGGTGTGGTAGCCCTGATCATCAAATAATATGAATTCCATTGTTGATTTAGCATTTTACCACTACTGGCAAATTTCATCTGTTGTAATAATTTATACAATACATCTCTCCAGTGTTCTTGTTCCGCTGCTGATTATGAAATACATTATTCAAATAAAAACAGAATTATTTTCTGAGATTCCCATTATTCATGCAGGGCAAGATGGTACTCTGTTATTTTCTGACTCTGTCCTGCAAGGCGGATCAGCATGTAATCATGCCAGCAAAAACAAGGTTAATATTTTTGATTTATTCCGATTTTCCTTTCATTTTCCTGATTGCAAGGCTATTTTATCCAACATAAGCACCTTAGCTTTGCTGAAGCACTTTAGATTTATGACTTTGCACAAACCTTAAATTAAACTTCACACACCTATAAAGGTTTGTGAAGTTTGATTTCAGAATTGAAACACTACTTTTTGAAGTTGTAGCGCTTTGAGTTCCTCAAGGTTTTGTATGTTTCATCTTAAGTGCTGTATTGTTTGTGTTCATTAACCTGCTCTTTCTTTCTAGCTGAGAAGGTTAATGAACAAGTCTGAACAAGCCTTTTAAGGTCATGGAACATTTGTCCGAAATAATCCTTGTTAGTTTGATGTTCACTCATACTTCTCTAGCTATACATGAGAATTCATGCAGTTGGGGCTTTTTTTCCCCTCTTAATTACATTGATATTCGTCAGTGGTTCTGTGCCTGGAAGTTTGTCCCACAAAATCAATTTTTTTGTTTTCTCTGCCTTAGCTGATATATATGCTACAATGAACCACACAGAATAATCTGGTCTCCAATTAGATCCCTTAAATTAAGAATAATTTCATGATTAAATAAAAGTAGATTAAATATCATATGAGGAAGTTTTCTGAGTTTTCTCTGTTGCTCCTTATGTTGCTTCGTTTCCCTTGTTTCTAATGTTCCGTGATTCAAATTGTTCAAAGCTGCCTCGGTTCTGTTTGTTCTGTTTCAAAGCAACACTGCGGTGCTACATTTAGGCATTAAGAATTTATTTACTCATGAAACAGAGGCGCTCGAGGGCCTATGTTTGATACTGATGAAAAAGGAAATGTGAAGAGCGATTGAGCCTTATTGACAGACTCCTTATGTGGCACTGCAACTGCTCTTAATTTTTTGTGAGAGGGCTGGAGCATGATTAATGCATACCTCAACCATGCTCCTGTTTAGTGAAATGCTAATTCCTATCTGCATTGCAAAAATCCTGCAATTCCCAGTATCTATCAAATAGCTTGTACATATGTGTCTGTGGCTACGTGTCTTCAGATACATACTACTGAGGTAACCCTGCCCCCATTTATCCACATCACAGGAAAAAATGAAAGATTTAGCCTCAAGTTTCTCCATTTCAGCCAATTCCTGCCACACATTATTTTGATATGTGTCAATGCTTGCTGTGTTTAATTGGGAGCTGTCTCCGCAAATAAAAGCTCAGGCAAGAGGGATGGACTTGACATCAAAGCAACATTTTCTACCTGAGAGCAAAATCCTGACAATATCAATCTATGTGATCTACTCATTTATCGATGAATTTACAGTAATTATTTATACAAAAAAGAAAATTTAGATTCTATACTCATATCCATACCACACAATTGCTTATTTGCCATTTGTTTCACTGTCCGAGGAATATATACTGCCTTTGCTAAATAGTATTCTGACAATACCTTCATACTCATCCCACTTAAGCTGCCACAATCTTAACAGCAAACAACAAATTGCCATAATTTATTATTTATACCACCCATACACAAAAATGCATTACATGTAAACAGGTGTATGGGAGTGAAGGAGACTAAAGACAAGTACACAAAATACTACTCTGATTTTAAGGGGAAGTGTTTGTGCATATATAATCTTCTTCATTCTTATTGGTCAGTAATAGTATTGAACATAATAATAACCTTGGGGATTAGTATGTGCTTACTGAATGTCAAAAATGAAAGTGTTTCATGAAGAATTTAATATTACCAATGGAGACTGTGGATTGCGCTCCTCCTTTAGGATGTTTGCTTGGCCTCATCTGCAGATTCTTATTCTTTTCTATTGTTACCAGTGGACACATCTGTTTATCATTACAGATATCCATGCACAGTTTTTATGATGCTTCCACTCTAATCAGCCCATACATTTTAAATTAGAAAAGGGTAGATCTCTGCTTCTTGAAAACTGAGATCGCCTGCTGATGTCACATGTTACCTTCATTGGATATGCTTGCCTTTTAGTCTCTTTGTTCTCACTATTCTGTCACTCTCAAACCAAACACAACCAAACCCACACAAGCACAAATTCCTGCCACTTCCTAGCATTCATAGAATATGAAATGGGGTATATGTCTCAAACTCATCTACTAGATTAATATAGCAATGACCACATGTTGCACTTTTAAATCCTAACAAATATCACAAAACTAATTATCTCAAGGAAATTTTATGTTGGCAATAACAGCAGTGCTTTAGTGGAGACTTTCAAGACAAAATTAATATTTTGGATTCTTAGTGCTTGCTATTTTTTTTAGTATCTGCCAAGATTTGACTAGTTATATGGGTCCAAAAGACAATGGATTTGAATGTGTTTACAGGGTCTATTTGCAGGGGCTGCAGTAGAAATAGGCTCCTAAGAAGGTCTGTCCATCTACTTGGTAGTGATAACTCTCATTTTAAGGTCTGAGATTCATAGAGGAGCAGTGCTCACAGTGTTATTAATGGAATCCCATTTTGGTGGACCCATGCCTTGAATTTTCCTTGAAGGCCCATTCTATTTACAGTCTTCAGCCAATCCTCCAGATCCTTTAAGGCAATCCTGATTGAGGTAACATCAGAGAGACAATCAAAACACTTCCCCAAACTCTGTATTTGATTCCCAGATAGGATAAGGGTAGTTTATCCTGCAATGTAAAAGCAGAACCAATGTATTACTTTGCTCTTCTTTAAAACCATGGATCTGGATTTTTATACCCTGAATCACCCCATAAGTCTCTCCAGCCCCATGAGGTCCTATCCCCCCATGGACTAACTGACTAATATAAGTTTATCAATGAAGGACCTACACTTTCAGGTTTGGCAGATTTTACCAACGTGTTGATTAGTAGAGCATGCAGGATGACTGAGATGGGGGAAACTGTAAGAACTCCCACCTCCAATCTCTACAACTTTGATTTTGGTGATCCAGCCAACATTTTAAAGTTGAAATCCCTGTAACAACCCATAATGAGCTATTTTATTATTCTAAATACATAAACCTCTGTATATGTCAATAGCAAAACCTAAATGTGACTCCAAACCCAAAGGAAAGTTGATTAATGGATAATTACTGTAGTAAACCTTACTCTTTGTTCAAAGGGGCTTTGTTAAATACAAGAAAAAGTCAAAACAACTATGAAAAACTGCAGTCAGTTGTAACCATCTGCGGATATTTAGGCTCACTCTAAAATTACTTTTAATGCTTCACCCTGTGGCTGGTTTGCATTCATAGCTTGTTATTTACTGGAGTAAAATAAATAGTAAAGGGTAACACACACTACTTGCTCAACAACAAAAAGTGTAATAATGTTTTTGTATGGTATGGATAGGTGAGATTCTGCCAAGGCTTCTTTCTAAATTATTCTAATACCCGGATCACTGACTGAAAGTTTCCAATTTGCATTGGAAAAATTAAATTACCAGGCTCTGTTACAATACTAATTCAACCCAGAGATGACTTTCGTATGCAGGAAATTGGTTCCCTATTCTAACAAAGCATAGCTTGGTAAAAACACAGATAGAGACAACATTGCTTTTGTTAGAACGTCCTCGTGTACATATCCTGTAGATCCCAATAAGAAAGAATAAAGTAACAAGGAATACAAATTGTTTCTCAGTATGTGTTTGTGGATGTGGAATAACTGTGAACATGGAGGTGTACTTCCTACCTCTACCGACTGACTCAACACAACCTGTACTACATTAGAAATGAAAATTGCTCACTGAGGGAGTGAAACAAAGATTATGGCCTTAAAACCCCCCGAGCAGCTGGTCATCCATATGGAAGACAAAGGTCGGGTTTATTTTCACATTCAGGTGGACCGAACATACTAAGGGAAATTACTTCAGCCTGCCAGTCCATGTCCAGTGAACTCTTCTCAATAATCCATCCTAGCTGTTGCCATGGCAACAAGCATGATCTAATGCATTCTGCTTGTGTTGCCCAGGTGGGGGTTTTATTGAAGACAAATTCCTCACCCCTTCACCAAGCAATAAAGGGAGAAACATCAATATCGGTATCTACACATACCCACATACACCTTGATATGAGATTACCTTTTGTCCAGTTTATGCAACAGTGTGTTTCATAGTGGTCCACTCAGTGACCACAGTGGACTACTGAGATCATATGAATATATAAATAATATTTTAATGGTTAGTTTCTGATATTAATAATGCATTTTTCTTCCTTTAACTAATATCTAACTATTTTAAAGTAAACCACTTGCAAGTAACATAAAATAAAGCTAGCTGTTCTGTAAAATTCCAATTAAAGATGCACTTAGCTTAATACATTTTCAGAAGGTGTTAATAGGAACAGGATGGAAAACAGTTAATAAAATCCATTGTCTTTATTCAAGCCCAGCATAGCCGTAATAAACACACAGCTATCGAGAAAAAAACAAAAGCATGAGCAGCTATTTTTACTAATTTATGGGTGTGCATGCAATGGAGCTACAGGAAGTAGTTTTTATTTTATTTTTTTGTTTACTAATCAAATAATTTTTTTTTTTGGTTGGGTTCTGTTATTCTTTTAAGAACTGGTAGTAATAAATGTGTTGGCGAACAAAAACCAGATTAACAAATGGTCATTTAGAATTGAGTTACATGTGTTTGCAGGAAAACTAAAGCAAAGGATTCATGGTGTTGCTGGTCACATAAACCGATCATATAATTTACCGAGATACAAACCATTTACTCATTCAGCTTTTTGTATCTTTGCTGTTTTGATCATTTTATATCTGTTTGGAACAACATGGTCAGTCCATCAATTCACACACACAAGAATTTAATTTCATACTCGCTCTGACTAATGATTTAAAGTAAACTTCCATTTTCTACTAACAGTCTACCATGAGGCAATGGGCTTATCTAACTTGAATAAATGACATCTGTAAGCAGGAGGTTTCTCAGTAATTTGCTTTGCTCATAGTTACTAATCTAATTTATTTCATAAGAGTCAACTAGCAGAACATGATTATTGGAAAGAGAGCCCTTTTGAATAATAATATGAAGTTAGTGTGATCTAAATGTGAAAATGTTTAAGGATCAATGCTCTGTAATTCAATAAATTCACTACAACAAAAAAGTAATTTAAAGTGTTTCTTTCATATATTTATGATTCCTTAATCTAAAAATGAAAAAAGTTCAACTTTATTTAGACATGCTTCTAAGTATTTAAATTGAAGGCAGAGAATACAAAGACTTTAAAAGAAGGTTGAGGATAAAGAAAGAAAACGGGCTGAGAGGAGGTGAACATAGACAGAGTAGGGATTAAAAGGGACAGAAATCAGAAACTAAATTAGCAAGCAATCAGAAAGAGACACTATTCTACAGAAATGCATTAACTGTCATATTACGTAACCTTCTGACCCACATAAACAGAGGACTCTCAGGAGTAGAAGTAATTTAAAGTTTATTGAGGGATTGTAGATGGACGTTCTGGAGGGAACCCAACGGGGAAAACAGCAAGACGGCAACTGAGGAACCGGCCAGAGACGTCGCGGGGAAAACGGGCGGCTTCTGGATGGAGACAGAGATGGTGAATCGGAGCTTGAGATGAGTCTTAGTGATTTGAAGCGGATTTACTTGTGGAAGAGGGAGACGCCAGGAGGACTGAGAGGGTCTGAGTTGCTATAATCCTTATGGTCTCGGTTGTCCAGGTGGTTCTTGCTGGAGCGTGCAGATTGAGCTGAGCGAGCGGAGCGATGCGGTGACCAGAGGATGATCGGTTACCGGCAACTGAGGTGGGTGAGTTTGGTTTCTGCAATCCTGCAGACAGTGGTGGAGAAGTAGACTTGTCCTAGATCGGAAAAACACAAGGGAAAAACATTAGTAGAACACACGAAAGCTGAGACACAAAATAATTACTAGAAACACTAGAAACTAGATTGCTCTAGAAAGTGGCGCTGAGGAAAAAATATTATATTTTTTTTAACCACCTCAATTCTTGTTACTGTTAACCTCATGTAAAAAAATAAAAATAAATTGTTTGTATTATTTATAATCAGTGCATGAAACACTAAGAAATTTATGAAACACCACCCTCTGCAAAAAACACCATTTACTAATTCCTAACTCAATCCTCTGGGTACGCTTTCAAAAATAATTTATAAATCTTCACACAATTGTGTACTCCAAGAATATTATGATGTTCATATTCATGATGGCTCGCTGTAGATGTCATTCTTGCACTGAATGTTTAGTGTGATGCAGAAAATGCCAAAGAATAAGATGACAATTTATAGTTTGTTGACTGAATTTTTAACAAGTGAAAAACGATAAAAGTAAATTATTTTGTACTAACTTACTAAGGCAGTCCATTGTCTTTGGGATCCATATCTTAATTAAGAGAACTTAGCCAACATATGGATGGCAAATAAGCATCATATAATAATATTAGCTCTAAAATGTATCAATCAATCGCTTAGAGTCTGCGGTCAGTTCTGCTTTTTATTTTATTTTTCTAAATCAGTTCTGCTTTTGACTACAATATTATTCCTACTTTAGTACTTCTGATAAAATGATGTGTTTTAAAATGTGAAGCATCCTGAAATCTGTTTCGTATTTGTTTGAGCAGTGGGTTAGCTGTAGCCTGGCACAGTGTGCAGTGTAAAAAGAAAAACATAAACTAACTGCTCAAATCTACACTTGATTTTGATTGTGTGCCTTTTCTAAGTCCGTTCTGAATATCCTTCCAAGGCTATTTCTCAGCCCACATTATTTATGTTGACTCTGCAGCAGTACCTGCCGCAGCCCTAGACATTAAATACCGGTGGCCTATTGATCAGAGTGAGATAACTCAATTTCTCAAACAAGAAATGGAATTGGTTAGCTGCACAATTTCATTTTATCTACTCTGCGACGCAAGGTACCGTTTCACAAATGGTCCACAGGAGCAATGCAAATGCTTTCTGCTGCGGTGAACATTGTGTAAGAAGAATCTAAACTTCTTTATTGAACAAAAAGCACAAATACACCATAGTTGAAGGGAATAATATCTACTAATCCTTCCATGTAACCTGCATAATTTGTGTATCTGAAAGATTAAAAAAGAATCTGATAACATATGAGAAAAGCCACCATTTTAATCTTTAGGAGTAGACAGGAATTATGTGCTGCGCTTTTCCTTGTAACAGTCTTGGTTTAAGAAAAAAAAAGTCGGTGGGGGGGGGTTACGACAAGCTTAGTGCATCTGCCACTATGATTGCAGCCTGTCTGATGTGTAGTATGAAAGCTTGCTAAAAACATGCTGGGTTTTAGAATCTTTTACACCAAAACACAAAATGCACAGGTTTTTTTTTTAGCACCAGACTTCCTTGCAAAACATGTATTATAGCGTAACTGTACTTAAAAAACAACCTCTAACAACAGTACATTGGTTTTAATACCTACTGCTGGTAAATTTGTGTTAGTGTGAAATGTGATGTTGATTTCAAAACTAGGTTGTTTGAATCATTATCATTACGTGGACCAATAAGTGCTCTATCTATGATGCTGTGAAGTATTTCTTCTTTGGAGTATCTCTTAAACATAAGATTACATCTGAACCCAAATAAATGTACTTGAAATAAATTTTTTGTAAAATTTTCAGTAGGTGAATTTTAATCAACTTTTCTGGAAAATGAAAGTAGTTTTGAAGGGTTCTGTCTATCTTAGATCGACAAAACAATGCCAAGTAAGACTCCCAGGGCAAGCTTTTTATCACCATCATCACAGAAACAAAATCAAAATCTACTTTTAAAGATTTGTATTCCATTCCTTCCACTAACTGTAAGGATACTTGTATGCTGAACCACAAGGTGCATGGAGATGCAAAAATGCTAAAGTATTTGTATAAAGAGAAAAGGCATAACAATAGATGAAACCTCCTTTTTAGAGTGAAGCTACGATTAGTACTGCAGCACAAGTAGCGGATATTGGAAGTTACAAAAGCAGCAATTAGAATACAGTTAGCCGTTGCTGTAAATGTAAGGGTATCAATTCCTATCCATGTTTATGATGAAGTTGTTGTCATATTGTATTGCTAATATAGGCAAAATATTTAAAGGTATTCAGGCGGTGGTTCACAATAAATTTGTCCTAAAAACTAGGGTTCCCTTTGGATCTTTTAAACAATAGTTATTCACACCTCAATTAGATATGATTTAAAGATATCTATGCAGGTGGATCTCACTGATCAGTTTTCCCACACATTTCAGTATCATATTTGTCTTTCAGCCTCTCAAATGACAGAGGCGCAAAAAATAAGTTAATAAATATTCGCTATTGACAAGCTGTACTATTCCTTAAAAAAAACATTTACACTTGATGTAAGTGTGCCTAGTAGGCTTGTGGGAACTATGCGCCACATGGTGAATATGGCTTCATAATAGCAGGTGTGCTCTGGAGCTTTTTTGTAAACCTCTCTTACCATCCATTTAGTATCTTGAACATTATGGCACGGTTGAAGAATGGGACAATATTGTCATAGAAGAAGTTCTTTACACTTCAGTGTCGTCCAGATAAAAGATCTAGTCGCCAGTTAACATCACACAAACAAGAATCTTTTAACGGGAACACCCACAGCAAAAACAACTCCTTGTGCCTGTTGCCTTTTACAGCCTGGCACAACCTGAAGCTCCATCGTTCCAGGTAAAAAGTTCCAAGATCATGATGATACCTCCTCCACTGTACTGCATGGGAAAAAAATCTCTAAGTGCATCTTCTTGTCCTGACAGTGATCAGAAAAAAACCCCAACACTGTTCTCACCTTTAAATGGAAATTAAAGTGTTTTTTGTATTGCATCCATCCTCAACATTGATGGCACATTGTAAGATACCTAGCTCTTACAGCTTAAGGATTTAGCCATTTCAAAGACCCAAAGCCTTTTTCTTTTTTTGCTATAAGGGAGTGACTGATAGAGAACAACATGAAATTCAGTTTTTGAATTTTTTAGACAATTGCTTCTCAAGATTACACCGATCTTGCTGCAAGGGACACAAACACCATTACATTTTGCCTTGCTCTAAATGTTTTATTTAGCAGTGTATGTATTTGTAAAGACAAGGAGTTATCAGATGGCTGTTGATACCAAGAAGTAAGCTCTGGTAGCAGTAGTGTATCTGAACGTTCCAGGCTTAATTACTTCACACATTACGACGCACATTTGGAGTATGAGGTGTAGGAGCACGTCCAGCAAAGCAGATTTAAAGACCACTAATTCCCCTTAATTGCTAGTGGTCAAGTGTAACTCACTAATAGTTTTTGAACTTGTGTATAAAATGTGACACCAGAGCCAGAGAGTGATGATGAGTCATCACATAAGGGGCTCAGTCATTATCTGACCTTCAGTGAGGCCTGATCTGCAGGCACAGAAACACACACACACACACGGTCACAACACCGGTGCACAGCAAGGTAATTAGGTACTAATGCACTGATGCTGAAAACAAAGACATAGGGAACTTTTGGGAATCACTTGCAATTGCCAGCTCTTGTCTGTTTACACGACGCATTCATTGCTTCTGTAATGACTCTGTACTGTACACAACATAGCCATGACTCACATGGGAGGCACGCTTAGGTGGGGAATACCGTTTGTATATGCTTTTGAGTGTAACTGTAAAAAAAATGTATGTTGTTTTTAATTGTTGTAATCTGCTTAGACAGAATTTGTCCTTCCTCTCTGAATCCAATAATTCTTGCTTTGCTCTCGACGGAGGCGGACGCTTTCTCTCTGTCTCCTGATCTTCCCCTTATCTGTCCTGCTTCAGCTCTGCATTTGAGTTTTTTCATTCTTTTTTATTTTTTATTTATTTATTTTTTAATTATTTTTGGAGCTTCTCCCTGCATATCTTCCAAAAACCGAAAAATCCATCAGCAAGATGCCTCCTTTTTCTTTTTCTGAGGATGACTAAGCTAATCTCCTTCAGAAACTCAACATGCTGGAAATCAAAATTAATACAAGTACAGCTAGCCTGCACTACTGACGAGACCAAAATCCTCCTCGACTCCAGTCGTTCGCAGGACACAGACTTGGACAGCTGTCAGTGGGAAACCAAAAATGAAGCTTCCCCCACCTCAAACAAATATCCCACTGCAGAACAGATTTGCACCACTACAGAAATCTAGTTCTCCACTTGATCACCGGGATGAAGTCTCTTCACACAGCAAGGTAAATCAAAAAAGCAAATCAGAAAAAAAAAGACAAAGAGGGAAGCTAATGCCTGGTCCTGAGACTCTGATTGTTGGTGATGCTGCGGTGAAGGATTTAAGACATGTATGTGGGAAACGTACAAAAATACTGTACTTTCCAAAGGACATGGTATCAGATGTGAGAGACAATATTGTTGAAATTCTGGCTGAACATCCAACTGTTAAG
>JAVLVB010000228.1:440348-459966 GCA_032876305.1 Orestias chungarensis | reverse complement strand
GTAATTTGGGGAGTTAATAAGTTTGGCCATATTTCTAGAAAGAAGAGCGGCTCCGTCCAAAGTTGGATGGATGCCGTCTCTCCGGATCAGACCAGGTTTTCCCCAAAAGGTTTTCCAATTATCAATGTAACCCACACCGTTTTCTGGACACCACCTAGATAACCAACGGTTGAATGACAACATGCGACTAAACATGTCGCCACCAGTCCGATCAGGCAGGGGACCAGAAAACTACACAGTCAGACATTGTTTTTGCAAACTAACACACCAAAGTAACACGAATTTTAGTGACCTGGCGTAACCGGGTGTCATTACCGCCAGCGTGAATAAAAATCTTACTGTACTTACGATTATCCTTAGCCAGCAGTTTGAGGTATGATTTTATGTCGCCTGTTCTGGGCCCTGGCAAACATTTGACTATGGTTGCTGGTTTCTCTAAAGCAAAGTTTCTGACTATGGAGCTGCCAATTGCCAGAATCTGTTTCTGTTTCTCAGCGGGTGTATCGCTGAGTGGGGAAAATCGGTTTGAAACGTTAACAGGTTGGTGGTTAGCCAAAGGCTGGGTTCTGGGACTATGCTTTCTGCGTTCAGTCACCCAGCCAGGCTGATTTCCCAGCTGCGTGGGAACTGCTTGAGGATCACTAGGGCAATCTGTTCTTGTTGGCTCCACGCTAGCTAATGGGCCTCTGCTATCTGCGGGTGTTTCAATAGCAAAGAGCCGAGCTTCCAATTCACACACCCTCGCCTCCAAAGATAAAAAAATGCTACATTTAATGCACGTACCATTATCTCTAAAGGAGGCAGAGGAATAACTAAACATCTGACACACAGAGCAGGAAAGACGACAAGCAGAGGGAGAAGCCATAGTACCGCTAGAAGCTAAGCTAACTAAGCTAGCGAGTGCTCACGACACAAAAAAAGGTCAGTTTAGAACAATCACGGCTTCCAAAATCTTCAGTGAAGCAACAGAAACGTGTGATTAACGTGAAGGTGTGTTCAGAAACGTCTCAGTACAGAGAATTCGGAGTAATAAGAGAGAGCGCAGAGCTAGCAGACGCCAACAGACGCTAACAGACACACGGAGCAAAAACAGGAAGTGACGTCGATACGTACCACTGACGTCTCTTGCAGCTCTCCTTCAGAATCTTGTCCCTAAAGCCTCTGAGTTCACCCCCCCTCCGTATGAGGGCGCCACTGCTTCCATCACTCCGTTACCACCACTTCCGCGTCAAGAGTTTCTCGTTCCGGTTCCCCGAGGGTTCTCACTTCCGGTTCCGGAGAGGTTCTCCGGAAGTGCTGGCGGTTGCGAGGGGTTTATGATGCAGTTTTCGTTTGTTTTTGCCCATTTGCCTCATTAATTTCTCTATGATGACGCCAAGATAGCGTTTGTTATCGGTCAGCTGTCCGGAACAGCGCTCAAATGGGCTGAATCGCGTTTCCATAGATATCCAGAGATTTGTTTGTCTTTTCCTGATTTCAGAGAGGAGTTCATAAGAGTTTTTGGTCATGAGACCGATTATTTGACGGTTTCTCGTAAGATGTAGAAAATAAGACCGTCGCCGAGTTCGCCATTGAGTTTAGGACTCTGGCGGCCCGGTTGGAATGGGATCCTCGCTCTTTAAAGAGCGCGTTTTTACACGCCTTGATTGAACCTCTACAGTATGAACTCACTCTATTTGATGAACCCCATACGCTAGAGGAATTTATTTCTCTGGCAGCACGTGTTGATGGTCGTCTGAGAGAAAGAGACCGTCTAAGGGTAAACCGCAGAATTTCTGTCAGCAAGGCCCCCGCAGTCGTTCAGCCTTCATTCCAGCCTCTCGAAGCCTCCCCCAAGACTGTCCCTGAACCCCGTAAATCACCGCCCCCGGAACCCATGCAGGTCGGACGAACCAGGTTAACCCCTGAGGAACGGCAACGGAGGATGCAGTCTAGGGAATGTCTATACTGTGGAACCCCGGGTAATTTTATCGCAAACTGTCCGACTCTCCGTAAAGAGAAGCTCCCCGAGAGGGTCTGTCTGTAAACACTAGGCTTCAGACGGACCCAATCACTCGTCCTAGTCAGTCTCGCTTTCTCCTCCCTGCCACCTTAATACACAACCATAAGACATTCAATCTCTCAGTGCTCATAGATTCCAGTTGTGAAAGCTCTCTAGTTGCCCAAGTACTCGTAGACCAGTTACAATTACCCACCTCGACATTAGACACCCCGCTCCAGGTTGCCGCTCTTGACGGAAGATCCTTGCCTCAAATAACCCACATCACCAGTCCCTTACAAATAGCTATCTCCGGTAATCATAAAGAGTCTAGGTCATTGTATTATAAGGTCCTCCTCTTCTCCCCTAGGGGCGGGCTTCTTCTTCATGTCTAAGAAAGATGGTTCGCTCCGACCGTGCATCGACTTCAGAGGTTTGAATAACATCACCATAAAAAACAAGTATCCATTGCCACTCATCACCGCCGCCTTCGAGTCCCTACATCAAGCCACCATCTTCTCCAAATTGGATCTCCGTAACGCCTACCAACTCGTCCGTATTTGCCAGGGGGATGAGTGGAAAACAGCCTTCAAGACACCTCTAGGACACTTTGAATATTTAGTAATGCCTTTTGGGTTATGCTCCATCTGTTTTTCAGGCCCTGATCAACGACGTACTCCGCGACTTCCTTAACATCTTCGTTTTTGTTTACCTGGACTACATTCTAATTTTCTCTAAGGACCCTTCAGAACACAGATCCCACGTCCGTCTAGTCCTTCAACGTCTTCTCCAAAACCCTCTCTACGTCAAGGCCGAGAAATGTGAGTTTAACCAAACATCCATCACATTTCTCGGCTACATCTTCGTGTCAGGGTGAATTTTCTGTTCAGTTCTCCAGGTGGCCACGGGGGGTCACCAGTGCTCTCTTCCAGGCTGGAGCTCCGTCCTGCCCAGGTGCTTCTGGTTGGCGCTGATCAGCTGAGCCAGTATAAAAGGGGTGGTGGATCAGCTACTCGTCGCCTGAGTGTTTGTTACCATCGGTAAACTCTTTATCTCAGTGCCACGCTAGTTCCTAGTGCTTCCTAGTAGTTATAGTAGTTTTCCTCGTAGTAGTAGTTTCCTAGTCTATGTATTTTGACCCACGCCGTGTTCCTGTTTTTGTGCCTCACGATTTTTCCCTCACCTCTAACAGCACTTGTGTTGCACCTCAGGTTGAACTCACTTCTCCATTCTCCAACTCCTCCAAGAATCTCTCCGGTCATCATTCCATCAGGTGATCTCCACTCCTCTTGGCTCTGCTCGATCTGCCTGCCCCAGCGTGCTTCATCAGCCGGTCAGACCCCCCGGACCACATCACTTCCATCAGCTGGAAACTCACCCCGGACATTACCCTGGCGACACGAGAAATCCACAACTCAAGTAAGATCGTTCCTTTTTCATTACTCGCTTTATCATCTGTTTCACTCACCTTGCCTGTCCTCACTCTCAGAGGTTCCCGGTCTCCCTCGTCGAAGTGTTCCTGATTCCGCTGTGTACTTCCGCCAATCATTGCTGTGTTCCCGTTCCTTGCCACTCGTTGCTGTGTCCCGTTCCTCGTCACTCACTGCCATTTGCTGCAACATGACACTTCGAGGGAGGGCAGATCCATCCAAGGTTCTCGCAGTTACCGAATGGGCCACTCCAGACTCAAGACGACAGTTACAACGTTTTTTAGGTTTTGCAAATTTTTACAGTCTATTCATACACAACTACAGTCAGACCGTTTCCCCACTCACTGCTTTAACCTCAGTTAAGAGAACCTTCATCTGGACCCCCGAAGCCAATCAAGCCTTCCACGACATCAAAACCCTTTTTTCACAAGCCCCAGTCCTGATTCAACCCGATCCCTCTCGTCAGTTCACTTTAGAGGTCTACACCTCCGACCTGGGAGTGGGAGCCATCCTCTCCCAGAGATCGGAGGAGGATAACAAACTTCATCCCTGTGCCTTCTTCTCTCGACGTCTATCCTTTGCTGAGCGCAACTACGACGTGGGAGACCGTGAGCTGCTAGCCATAAAACTTGCCTTAGAGGAACCATCCGGTGCTGGTTTGGACCGACCACCGCAATTTAGAGTACATCAAGTCCGTCTCACGCAAACTCTCGCCTCGTTTTATCGGCCCCTATACCATCGACTCATTCGATCGACTCGTCATTAATCCGTCCTCTGTTCGTCTCCGTCTTCCATGTTTCCCAGATAAAGCCGGTCCGAACCAGTACTTTGTGCCCTCCAGCCGACGCCCCTCCACCCGCTAGTATCATTGATTGGCACCCGGCTTATGATATCCGGAGGATCGTTGCTACCTGTCGACGAGGTCGAGGTCATCAATACCTCGTTGATTGGGAGGGCTACGGACCCGAGGAGCGTAGCTGGGTGCCCCGCTCCTTCATCCTGGACCCCAGCCTTATTGAGGACTTAGAGCCCCCCTGTCAGTGTGAGTTTCTTTCAGCCACTTCTCTATTTGGCCACAGGGGCTCGCCAGTGCTCTTCTGCTGGAGCTCCTTCCACCACAGGTGCGCCTGGTTGGCGCTGATGAGCTGGGCCAGTATAAGAGGAGTGGTGGATCAGCTAGTCGTCGCCTGGGTGTTTGTTTACTCCCGGTAAAACCAAGTCTCAGTGCCTCTTTAGTGTTTTTTAGTTTCTTGAATGTTTCTTGTAGTTATTTCTAGTTGTTTCTCGTTCTCTAGTTGTTTCTCGTTTTTGTTGTTGACCTTTAATTTGCTACTTTGTTTTTTTCCACGCCCTTAAACCACCGTTGTGTCTACCTTCAGGTTTCCTCTCACTCCAGAACTCTTACCACCTTCAAGATCCTCACTGGTTCCCCTCGTCATCTGGTTCCCACTCCTCTTGGCTCAAGCTCGGTCTGCCCGCTCCAGCATAAACCATCCACTGTTCGACCTCCTCTGGACCACGGCTTCTACAACTCTGCTGGAAGAAACTCACCACTCACTCCTCCCTGGCGACAACAGTTCATGCTCCGCAAGTAAGATCGTTCCCTTCATTTGTTCCTCACCAATCGCAGTTTTCTCACCTCACCTGTCCTCACCTTCAGAGGTTCCCGGTCTCCCACGTCGTAGACGTCCTCGGCTCCCTGCCGTTACTGCCGCCCTGCTGTTTAACGTTCCTCGCCACTCATTGCTGTTTACCCGTTGCTGATCATTACCGGATTCCCTTCCCCACCTTATCCTAAGATAAATCATTGTAAATATCTCCTGAGAGTCCTCTGTTCATGTGGGTTCGAAGCTTAAATAATAACATGACACAGGCATTCTATTGATAAAAATATGTTAGTAGGTGCCATATCAAGATTCAATTCAATTCAAAAATACTAATCTTAAAGGGAACTTGAATGTTGTTACTATGAAATTTTCTTCAAAGATCGGTTGTTTATTATGATATTTGTTGGCAGAAATAATCTCCTGTAGTGAACCTTTATTATGGTAGATTTGATGACAATCTACTGTCTGATGCTCAGGGTTGTCTGTAATTTTTTTCATTTTAAGTAGAATCTTTTCAAACCAATCTGCAGAAGGACCACAACATCCAACTTGTTGGCCAAAAATATTCTCATAGCCAAACATTATGAACGGAAGAGATAGTTTGAACTTCCTCTTTATCTGTCTTCTTTTTGCATTTGCTCTTTCAATACGTCTGGGATTTATGGCAAATTAGGTATTATTGGAACTTTGTGATATCATTTAGCTGCTCTCATTTGCACCTATTTGATTTAAGTTTTGCATCATAACAAAGAATAAAAAATAAAAAAGATAAATAAACTGAAAAAAATCTTTCCAGCTGCACAGCTGTCAAAAGCTGAGAGAATAATTCCCTTTTACAGGAATGATTCTGCCAGAAATTGCATAAGTAAACTTTATTTAAAAACATATAGAAATAATGTAAATAGGTTAGAAAGCAACTCAATTATGCTGCCACCTTGCACAGTGAAATTCTGAACGAATGTGGAAATTGCTGCTTTCAGAAATTATACAGTCTTGTTGATTTTGATAAATTTTCTAAATGGACAAAACATTCAGTTAATGCATGTATATTTAATTTAAATTATTTAAAATTGTAGATTTTTGTTAATATAAAACATGAAGAGGCGCAGCTGATTTCGATTATTTATTCAAATTTAGATACTATCTTACACATACATACATCTGTATCATTGCCTTTACATAGACAGAAATAATAAATTTCAGAGGAAAAGATCCAGTTTGGAATTGACAGTCCATTGGTATGTACTGAGTTTTCAATGTTGCATCAAGATAGTTGAAAGAGAACGACTGCTGATATTCAGACTGTGTGCCCTTAACCCCTATCCTTCCTCTAAGGGATCTCATTGATTTTTTTCTGAAACATGGCTGAGAATTACAATCGTTCTTGAAAAGGAAATCGCTCAGAAACATGTCAGATGGGTGAAAAATTGTCCGCCTGCCAGTGCTGAGCTTAGCTCACAGGGGAACCAAAAGCAGCATACAAAAAACCCGACTCTATTAAACTTGAATCCAAGGAGAAAATGTAGATTTTGTCTGAGTACACAAATATCTTACCAGTTACCCTGTACAACCAACGGTGGCTGTTAGGTTATGATAACAAAAATTGCCCTCCAGTAGCTACCACAGCATTTTAAAGCACCACTGAGACGGTTGCATTAAGGAACCTGGGTTAGATGTGTTGTTCTTTGACTCTGCTATCAGGCAAAATTGCTGGTATGTATTAATAAAAATGCATAAAGTACACTACTCACAAAAAGTTAGGGATATTTGGCTTTTGGGTGAAATTTGTGGAAAATGTAAAACGTTCCCGCTACAGTGATATCATATCACGAAAGTAGGACATATAAGTAGAAGGATGCAATGGTGATTTCCTCATCTAAAAACACATGTTGAAACAAAAGTTAACAACAATGGTATGTGCACCACAACAAAAAATGTCAACGTCTCAATAACTCGTCATGTGCCCTTGAGCATCAACTACAGCTTGACAACCACGTCTCATGCTGTTCACAAGTCAACTTATTGTCTGTTGAGGCAGGATATCCCACTCTTCTTGAAGGGCAGCCCTAAGGTCATTGAGGTTTTGGGGTGCAGAGTTTCGAGCCTCTCCACGGCGACTCAGTGGATCCCACAGGTTCTCAATGGGATTCAGGTCTGGAGAAAGTGCAGGCCACTCCATTTGAGGTACACCAGTCTACAACAGCCGTTCCCTGATGATGCGACCCCGATGAGCTGGAGCACTGTCATCCATGAAGATGAAATTAGGCCTGTGTTTTTCATGTAGGGGCACAATTACTGGATTAATGATGTTATTCAGGTTGTGTGGGCTTGTCACTGTACCATTCACAAAGTGTAGGGCAGTTCTATTCAGACTGGACACACCTGCCCACACTGTATACACCACCACCAAATGCTCGTTTGGTTACAACAGTGGCTGATGCATAGCGCTCTCCTTGACGTCTCCAACATCGTTGACAGCCATCATTTCTGCTCAACGTGAATTGACTTTTATCAGAGAACAGCACTGAGGCCAACTGGTCCCTCGTCCAGCATAAATGCTCCCTGGCCCATGCAAGACGATGACGCCTGTGCCTGCTGGTTGGGTCATGTACCCTTGCAGGTCATCTAGCACGCAGACCACGCTGATGTAAACGGTTTCGAATGGTCTGACGTGACACTTGGGAGCCTCTCACCTCCGTTAAACGTGCCTGGAGTTGAGTGGAATTCATCATCTGGTTTCTCAGGGCATTGTTCACAATGTATCGGTCATCAGCATGAGATGTGGCCAAAGGACGTCCACTTCTACACCTTTCTGTAACTCTTCCAGTCTCTCGGTATCTCTATTACAACCTGCTGATAACACTCTGTGACACTCTGAGCTCAGTGGCCACGTCCGTGTTAGAACGTCCTGTTTGAAGCATTGCAATGGCCAGGTACTGTTGATCCATTGTTAGGTGTCGTCTTGGTCTCATGATGTCAAAATGTGAACAGCCTGAAGAGGACGACTGTTTAAACCCCAGCTGTAATTGAACCAGGACATTTATTGGTGGATTCGAGGATCAAACACCCGTTGTGACTTTTGCCGTTAAGCTCCTCGTTAGAGAACAGGAACATGTGTAAAAAGTACTGAAACATTTAACTGTTTGACAGGTGCATTCAAAAGCTTAAAGAAGGTCACATTAAGTTCACTTGTTAAGGTTTGAATGCATTTTGGGCTCATCCTGAAATTCTATCCGACAGCCAAATATCCCTAACTTATTGTGAGTAGGGTATATGTCTAAGATGCCCAAACATGAAAACACTATATTTACCATTATTCTTTAAAGGCCGATTAAATAAAGCTCTTATTCTTTATAACCTGCTCTGTCACAAGACCCGCGCTCAGTAATACCACATTCCAGTTATTATAAATTCTATTAACAGGACATCCGATTACCTCCCAGGCATATTGTAGCATGTCAAGCTAGTATACATTTTATAGCACAGGATGCAAGAGATCAAATTACCCTGCAGTAATCTGATGTAATGAAATAAAAATAACCATCAAAAAAATAACTATCAAAAAAAAAAAGACAAAGACAATTGGTAAGATTGGAAAGTATGTCTTTTTCCATTAGATTTGTTTTCTATTAATGTTGGGAAATTATAATGGATGATTGCCTCCATGCCTCCATCCCCGCTGCATAATACTTCCGGTTCTTTGTACAATTCGTTAAATAATAAGTTGTGGATTTCAAAGCCGGCTCGCAGAGACTAGGCTGGCTGAGCAGAGTGATCGATTAGGGATTTTTAAATCCTCCTCCTGGTGAGTTCGGCTACAGCCAAAAGAGCAGCTGAGGTTTTTCTCCGTCTGTGAAAGGGGTGGAGAAGGACCACAGATGGCATGTACCCTGCAGGTCAGCGCTATTCGGGGATGCAAACTTGAGTGAATGAGTGCGCAAACTAATCTTGGTCCACGGATGCATCGCAGTTTAGTATGATGTGCTCCAAACTAGTAAAGCCTCCATGTGAAATCCATACTGTGGATAACATGTAAGAGGTTAAAGAAGAACTCACAGAACTATAAGCACGCTGTCAGCTGTGGACGAGAATTATTGCTTCTTTATGATTCAAAAACAGATCACATTTTACGCTCAGCGCAGAAAATCAAAATGTTTAGGAGATGCGTCCTTTCAGACAGTAAGAGATTTCCTAGGCTTGTCTAGGGGAAGAAAGGAAAGGGTGCAAAGAGGATGTAAGAAGAGAAATTGGTGCTTAATTATTTTCTGATATGTTTTGAAAAGGAACGCATTTAAGTTGCATTCAAGGATTCAAGATTCAAGGTTTAACCACATTAGAAGTATTGTGGAAATAATGGGGATTGAACCTGAGTGGGGAAAGCACATCAGAAAACAAAAGCTAAAGTTCATATTGGCCTTCACAGTTTAATGGAGTTGTACATACTGAAGGGAAGAGTACCACCTTCAGGCTATTTTCAGTCTTCCTGATCTTTCCTTCTTTTTTCTTTTTTTTTTTTGCTTATCTGACTACACATTTGTTTTTAACTGGAAGAAATGAAGCATGTTTTATTGAAAAATAAAGTTCATAGTTGTGACTATATGAAAAAAAGGTTTTACCTAATTTATTATTAATATTATTATTCCCCTTGCCCTGTTCAGCATCATGGCTAGTAGAATGAGTTTCTGGCTGCCATAGTTGTGCTTAACAGATTTGCCTTTCCAAGTGAGGCTTTACAAATATGGAGCCTCCCTTGCTATCCATACCTAAATGCTTTAGTGATTTCTGAGGTGTAATTGCTTTATATGTTACAAAGCTAAACATGCTTGTTTTTATTTACACCACTGAGGAGCATGTGTGTGTGTGGGGGGGGGGGGTGCACAGACTGAAAGGGAACATATACACAGACTAAAAATCAATGCTCACAATAACAAAAACAAAAAGAGCCTAATAACTAGCTGCTACCAGATTGCTGCTGAAGCATCCATGGGAAACTGCAAAAAGGCAATGAATTATACCTGTGGAGAAATAATTAGCTGAAAGCAGAACAAAGACTGCAATGTATCCAGCTCAAAAAACAAATACATGAATAAATAGAAATGTGAGGCAAACTATCTGCTAATAATAAACAGATTGGAACAGTTAAAGTATTGTGATCTCTATAGTGTGTGATTGCGCGTGAGCATGCAGCAATTGTGCTGTAGGGCTCACATTAAATATGCTCAACCATGGGTACAGAGGGCCCACTACCAACCCCCTCCAGGAGCCTAGAGGGAGCAGAGGGAGCTCAAGGTCCAGGACACCGGGGCAACGCAAGAGCACAGAGATCAGACAGCCCACTGCAGGAGCAACACGCACCCACCCAGAGGACCATAGAGGGGGTCTGGGGTAGAGCCCCAGCGGCCGCTGAGTAGAGCCCCTAAGCTAGCGGGAGAAGCACCCTACCCATCCTGCCAGGCCCCAGTAACCCAAGCACGGGCCAGGATTGGGACCCAGTGCACGAGTGCCCCCAGTGCCCAGAAGAGAAGCCGCCCCACACCTGAGAGGGACAGGCAACCTCATACAGCCAGCCGGGGTGGACTGATACACACCCCCGCTCCCCCAGCACTACACCCCAGGGCCCAGTCTGGCTGCAGGTGAGTGCAGAAGTGAGCAGTGAGGAAGGGCGAGGAGGGGGCAGGACATGTCCCCTCCCACATGGGAAGACTATGGGAAGGACAGAGGACACCCAGGCCAGACCCAGCTCCATACACATTCATACACAATCATACATGCTTACTCACTCAGTCACTCACTCACTTACTCACTCACTCAGTTCTCAAGGTAGGAATGGGGGGTTGATGGTTGGGGGGGACCAGACATTGGTGCAGCACAGTGGGTGGCCCCCGGGACAAGAAGCGCCCCCACCAATGCTGCCTCCACCACTCCAAGCCCACAGACCAATCCCCTCCCCCCTCTGGCCCCAAAATGTTAATAACTAGGATGTAATTAAAATGGTAGGGGAGGGGATGTGGGAGGAAGCATGAGGGCCTTTAGTGTCAGGACATGCCAGGACATGGGAGCCACGCAGAACCGGCAACGCGTAACATATCTTTTAAGATTTCAAAACCTTTCAATTTAAGTAAAACCTAAGCAAAGACCACTACAGTGATACAATGATAACTGCACTAAATATACTGCTACATTTTGCAGATGCCCTGTCTGTGTTGAATATTCTCATCCATGCTGAATAGTGGGAGTGTTTTAAGTTGATAGCATTATTACTTATTTTCTAACTCAATCAATGGTGGTTTGAAACATTAAGGGCCCACCTAGACTGTGTAATAAAAAAAAATGATTGCATCACATAAAAACTAATGTAAGCCATCATGAAATCGCAACATTAAAAAGAGGATATATGAGCTTCACATAAAAACTGTATATTATCAATCTTTTAGTTTTACCCTAAACAATTTCTATTGCTTATAATGTATGTGAAGAAAATATAAAGTAAGGGGAATATATCCTTTATTTTAACTGTGGCAAAGAATCAACTTTACTCTTTTAACTGGCTGAGGGAAACCAAAAAGAGGTGTTAAGATTTGTAGCGTGGAAGAAGGACCCAGAATTTCAACCGACACAGCTCAGATAATTTAAATAACGATTTATTGGAGAAAAATACAAAATACAAAAATACAGGGGCTTGGCAGAACTCAGGGTCCATGATTAAAAACAGGGTTTTTACAGTAAGAGCAGATGATCAAAGTCAATAAAGGTAAATGTCCAGGTAATCAGAATTAGCGAGGTGTCCAGAGGACAGGGCAGGAAAAAAGTCTGTGAAACAGAAGCAGGTCACAACCAGGAATACAAAGCAGGAATCCCTGGACATCTAGTCACTAAGATGTTTTCAATTTATCTAGCAGCTAGACTGGCGAAACAGGCTTAATTATATGGCTGGATAAACAGGTGAAAACTATGATTGGTAATGAGTGGGTATGGTTTAATAAAACTATCTGCACACATGAGCGACAGTAACCCAGTCTAACTGCCAGGATCTTGACAGGAGGGTCTCACCCAGAGTATCCTTTATTCAGGAACTGCCACTGACACACAAACTATGTAATTAAACCAGACAATGCCATAAAAAATGCATAGTTTAGATACTTATACCACCTGACTTTTTACAGAATGGGGGTCTTCACTTCATCTTTACTTTCAAGTAAAATCTTATTTGTAACCACAGCAGCACATGTTAATACCAATGAAACAGTTGGCAGTGGCTGAAAAACAGGCAAAGCACACATTTGTGTCAAAAGACATATTTTGTTGTAATACCAGCAACCAGCCATATTATTCAAATTGGCTCTTTGATGAAATACCTTACATTGATTTCTATAGAAAGCTGATTACAGCTTATCTGTGTTTGAACTAACATGTATAAATTTTACCTTCTTTTAGATGATAAATATTAGCGCTAAAATATCTAACTTTAATCCAGGATCATTCAATGGTTTTCAAATCTATAAACTGACACACAATAAAGTTCATAGGGGATTTATTGTATTTTTTCTAACAATTTTCTTTACCTATTTTACCTTAAAAGGATAACTGATAGAAAAAACTGTACTTTTGCTGAATGTTTCATTCGATGATGCAAATAGGATTTTATTATAAAACAAATGACTGAAAAAAGAATGAAATGATGGTTTTTGTGAAACGATTATATTTGTTACTGTGCATTAGCATCGTCTCTCGTATCTCACAGGGAGGACTTACCTGAGGTCACTGAAATCTCGTCCATCTCAATGATATTATAAGTAGAAAACAGCTTGTCCCTAGCCATTATGTAGAAAATGAAGCCATGTTCAAACACCCACACATCATAGAAGTAAACACCTGGTTGATGGCAAACAAGAAGATGCTGTTGGCTCAAGCTAGTCTGGCTTTAAGCTGAAGCATAATTTCAGAAAGACTTTAAAAGAAGCAAATGACACAATAATTCCTTAGTTGTATGGCAAATGTTTTGTGTTTGGATGTTACTAAAAGATAGAGTTTGCAAGCTGAAATGGAAATAATTTTATTCAGGTTAATGCAATTTCAATGAATTTCCCCTTTTACAGACCGCCATCTGATAAAAAAAAACTACACAGTGTGTGGCAAAAAACCTCAAGTTGTATTAAATTATGATTGCTTTCATTTGTGGTTCAGTTTTAATATTACCCCATAACATTAAAAGGGAAAAATTAAGATAAAAAAGGCCACAGAAGTTTGATAATTGGTTCCTTTCCATTTCCAAAAAACCTCAACCATCAGACATCAATGACTACAGACCGGTTGCCCTGACATTCGACATCATGAAGGTCCTAGAAAGACTCCTATTGGCTCACCTGTGTAAGCAAACCAATATATACCAGGTCCCCCTGCTTATTGCCATGGAGTTGGAGTTGAAGAAGCCATCATACAGTTGCTTCAGCAATCCCACTGTCATCTGGACAAAGCAGGCAGCTCTGTGAGGATCATGGTCTTTGATTTTTCCAGTGAATTTAACACAATTCAGCCTGATCTGCTTTGTAGGAAACTCCAGAAGACTTAGGTGGAGGCCTCAGCCTGGATCAATGATTACTTGACCAACAGACCACAGTTTGTCAGACTGAAGGACTGTGTGTCTAACCAGTTGATGAGCAGCACAGGAGCACCACAGGGGACTGTACTCTCATCATCTTTTCACTTTGTACATTTCAGACTTTCAATACAAGTCAGATTCCTGTCATGTACAGAAATACTCAGATGACTCTGCAATTGTCGGGTGTATCAGAGATGGAGAAGATGCTGAGTACAGAGAGCTGGTGGAACACTTTATGGCATGGTGTGGGAACAATCATATCATCTTAAATGTCAACAAAACGGAAGAGATGATTGTAAATTTCAGGAGAAACAGTGTGAGACCAACCCCTATTTTCATCATGGGAGACGAAGTGGAGATGGTTGAGGAATACAAACACCTTGGTGTTTATCTGGACAACAGACTGGACTGGAGATGCAACAGTGAAGTGACAGAGACAACTTTACGTCATTTGAAAGCTAACATCCTTTAAGGTATGCAGCAAGATGTTGCAGATCTTCTATAAGTCCATTGGTGATGGCTGTTGGCAGGAAAGATCCAGCTTTCTTTAGCGCTCTGACCCTCCTGCCCAAACAGATGATGGCAGAGGAGATGGCACTCTCAACATCTACAACCAGTCCTCAGTTAAATGACATACTCCAACAACATTTAATTTCCCTTAGGGATAAATAAAGTATTTTTAATTGATTTGATTATTGATTTGAGGGATGGTTATAATTATGTGCATGTTTTGTTATCTTTGCCTTGCCGTTGTTATTAATTTAGCAAATGATGGTGGTTATTCCTTGTAGGAGGAGCTTCCGGAAGTACATATCACGTCCCTCTGTCCTAGAACTTAAAATGAAACTGGAGTACCATTCATCCATGCAAAAGGAGTACATGTAAGTTTTTTTTATAAACACAACAACAACAGCACAAGAACTGCTCCATCATGCAGAAGTACACAAACATATGTACAAAATTGGATTTAACAAATGTGAAGCATCACACATGCATCCTAGTTGCAGTACATAAAAAGTTTTTAACACTGTAAACTGTTGTACTCATGTACACAGAACCTTGTCAAGCACTGTGATTTACACAAAAACAGCAAAATCATTGTATATTTAGACAATCTTTGAAAAGATAGAAGATGCTCAAAAAGGGATTTCGAAGTCTAGACAGCAGACGAGTCCAGTATGTATGAATAAGTTCTTGGTGGCACTTTTACAATCAGTGATTATGCCAGTGCCAGAATATACGTTTCAGTGGCATGGTTTCATTTGTTGATTGTCCCAGATAATATTTCGCCATAAACACTGGATGTTTAAAATATGGATGATGCATCACTGTGATCAGGCTTTTACAGTATGTTACATAGTATTTTTTACGTGTTGTGATGAAAGAATAAAAAACTGTAAGAACCACTCATGGCTCTTTCTGTAGCATTCTGTATTCTAAACTACATTTTCTAAATATTTCATTGAGCATCAGTGTGTACAGTGGTAAGAGCATGGAGTGTTAAATATTTTTTATTTTACAGCACTGTTCAGTTTAGAGAACAGACAATAGATAAGCATACATCTCAATAAATGCATTTAATTGAATATTTTGTTTTTATGGTTTTTCAAGGCTATTTGAAAAAAACCTTGTGAGCCTTGTGACAGATGTACATCTTGCCTAGTCCAGAGATGTTTGGACAATTGCAGTAAGTTATTTTATGGGCTGCATTAAGTATAACTTGTATTTTGGGGGCCATTTTTTTAAGTTGAGAGAATGGGGTAGAGTTTGCCGAATGAACCTGTAAAGAAAACACAAATACTGCGCCTTCAACTGCAACTTAACTGCACTCTTGGAGTTATTGATTAACTGTTCTTTTAAAAAGCTAGTTAGATTAAATAAAGAAAAAGTTTTTTACTAGGGAATGGATATGCAGCAGACATATCAACTGAGGAGAGTAAACAACGTTATGAGCTTTGACGTTAAATGGAATATATACATAATAAACCTTAATGGGCTTGGGCCTTATGGGCCGTAGTAAGTATCAATGGACCTGATCTGTCTGTCAAGAGTTGTTCCCCGGAGCGGTATTAAAACACCAAGAAAGGATTCATCCTGTTTGTGCTTAGTCGTTATATTAAAGACAAGCCATACTAGATTTGTTCATATTTCTGAGGGAAATAGAGAAATAATTTAAGGGTATTTACCAAACAGCCTGATTACAACCTCAATGATTGTTTTAAGCTTCTTTTAAAAGGTTAATGCAATAATAACTGAGGTAAAGTAATACTTATTCAGTAGTTAGGCAGTTCAAAGGAAAAGGTCACTTACATTTAAGAAATATGCAAAGGAAAAGGACAATTTAAATTAAATCATTAATTATCACACCATTCCTTTTTACAAATAAACATCACGAGTTTGGAAAAAGATGGGAAAGTAGAATACAAAGGGCTCCAACCAGTATTTGTTTTGTCTCACACCAAAAATTATCAATGCTGATATCCTTTATATGCATTTTTTTTATAATATTTGGTAAGAAATGCAAGTTTTTTTCAACATACACAATTTGATTAGTATTTTTTTCTGGGCTTTTGTTAAATGATCTGTGGGTTTTATAACAGACAACATGCTGGTGCTACAGACATAAACTCCTTGTTTTAAGTTCCAACAGAAGACACTCCCAAATGACTTTTGTGGGACGATTGGCAGATCAAACACGCTGTGTTGTTGTGAGATTTAAAGAGACTAATATTAGGGCTGGCCATTGTAGGACTTTTTAGCAGTTAAAGCCTGTCTTATTTCTAAAACATGTCAAAGTCTTTAACTGATGTAACTACTGAAAACCTTTTTGTTTGTTTGCAAAAGCCTGTCCTTACAGAAAATGACCAAACAGACATATATGTGTTTTTTAATGGGAACACATGAAGTGCTCTTATCAAAGAATCAAGAAGGACCCATAATTACTTAATAGATGACCCTTGCACTCAGGCAGGCGTTTTTATGCTTCAAGACCCCATTAGTTCCGATTATGAACTACAACAATTTACGGTCATATTCACTCAACCTTTCCTCAGCTGCTGTGAAAATAAGTGTACAGAACTGCCTCACGTTGTATAATTCTGGACCTGAGAAAACCAAGTAAGGAGGTTTTTCCTGCTGCTGGTTAGGATTAGGGTAGCTATATTTAGGTGGAGCATTATATGTCTGTTTGACATTTTGAAATATCTGTATTGGCCCTGTCGTAATAATCGAAACTACTTAAAATAAATACATAGTCTGTTCTGTGCAATAGAAAATATTTTTTTTTAAATGAAAATATTTTGACCTTTTCATAGATATTGTTGAATTCAGGTATGAGTAAATGGGAACATCTAAGTTATTTGCTGTCTCAGTTTATCTTTGATACATTGACTCAGTCTCGGTAGTGAAGGTTTTTCAAGTGGTGATGCAGAAGTATAAAGGTGTCTGTCATCAGCATACACTGTAGTAGTTAATAATCTGAGCTAGTGGGATCACACAGTAATAAAGATGGGTAAGTAGAAATTGAGTTCAGTAGGTTGTTAAGTAAAAAGACAAAACATTTTTCTGGGTGTTTTTTGTAATTGCATGATAAATCCATATTTTTCTTTGAATTTTAGACAGGATGATGCCAGCCGAAACGATAAACTTTACAATTTAAAGTGGCTTAAAATACACATATGACATCAATGGTGACATTTCAACCAATAACTGCATGAAATTTAGCACACTTGATATTATTTACTTTAGAGAGAAAAGATCTGTACATAAATCTGAAAGAATACGTAAAAAACAGAGAGACATGTATTATGGCAGTTGATTACTTTATCAGGGTTAACATTCTCTACTGTTCAGTTGTTGGATGAACAGCTATTTTCCAGGTAATTGCAATGAAAGTTATATGTGCCTCTAAGGGAGGAAATCAAATTGTGAAAATCTCTTTATAACTGAAACAGGTTTCAAACACAAGTGTTAAACTTAAACATTTCAGAGAAAACCCCTACGAATTGTACATGTTAAAAGTCACATGAAAATCATGTGCCACATTCAAATTAATGTGAGTCAGATTAAAAATAATGCATGCATACATGTTCATTTGAAACTAGTTTAACAAACATTGGTTTCCATTTTTTCGCATTGTCCAAATGTGAATAAATGTTTTATTCATGCGTTCATAGTTCTATTTACATGTAGAGCATTAGACCACAAAATTCTAACAGAGGTATACATTTGCAAATATTTCTCGAATAAACATCTGGAAATATGTCATCCACATGTCTCTTTGTCACAGTATAAATAACACACAGACTTACAAGGCTAAAGGCATGGGAGAGTAATCGGGGGACAGACGAAGACAGCAGAAGCTAAGGAATGGGGAAAAACAATCATTGGAAGCGAGGAAACAACAGCAAGACGAGGGGAAGACAATAGACGATCCAGCGATAAGTAAGTGAGAATGTGATTGGTGGAATAATGGGGAAAAACTAATTACTAATCAGATGCAGCTAAGTATGATTTCAGTGAGACAGGCTGAAATAGAGAGAATGAGAGAGAGATAGAAATAATGGTGGGCAAAAGTGGAGAAATAACTACACAAACTGAAACAACAAAAAAGACCACAACAGTATCATATTCAAAATAGTAAATAGTGGGTACACATTTTTTTTCCTAAATTCATATGAATATATATGGTTTTTCAGAGGAATAACAAACTTCATGTGTAATTACATAGTAAGGATTATTGTACCACATATGGCTCTGCTGTGTAATAAATGAACAACACCTACAATAATTAATCATACTGGATAAAGCGGTACCGCATCATTTGGGAGGGAAACATATGTAGGAGTAAAAGTCAACCCGTTTACTGGGCAGTGTACGAATGGATTTAATGGTAAATAGCATGTACATGTATAGCACTTCATCAGGTCCAGCCATTCAGCTATTTACACTCTGGTGATGGTACACTGCCCTGGAGCAGTCTGATCAAAGTGAAGCTGCTTTGCACTGCCAGGCAAGGAAAGTGAAGTGTCTTGCCCAAGAATACAACAGAAAAGACATAGCAGGTGTTCAAACCAGCAACCTACAGGTTACAGGAGAACCTCCTACCTCCTGAGTCACTGTCACCCACAGCAGATTAACAGTTGATTCCAAGTTTTGATCTATTATTTAAATCTGTTCTCGTTTATAGAATGGATTTCTTTTTTAAACTCAGTAAAGTTACCCCGAGTTTAAATCTCTTGGTGGATGTCTTTTGAGTGTTAACATTTGAGAGATGTATCATATTTGTACAATGGAAACAATTTTTTTTATTATTTCACATTTTTGTTGTACAGCGGTATGGGATCAAAGGATCAGGTTCAAGATTTTACATTTAACATGATAAATAAGTTAATGAATAAAAAAATTCTATTACACGGTTGACGCTGGATTTAATTTTACCCGAAGCCAAAGGAACGTGTCCTTGAGGTGAACTAGGGATGTTCATCTGGAAAAACCATTTTGCTTTTTGAAAATTATGCAGATGTATTTCTTATTATTTAAGTCAGGTAATGAAAAACACAATTGTAGAATTATTTTACAGACTATGTCACAGGACAGTTTGTGTAATGACTACTGCTGATGGACCTTCAGTGTCCCCTGGGCACAAATGGTAACCTGGATCCCCAATCGTCCTTGGTAAGTAATTAATCAATAGATTTGATTGAGTGGCTTCTATGTTAGAGACACAATGAGCTCCTGATTAAAATTGTTGCAGATGGACCTGTAGACTGTTTCATGGCTAGCGTATTTCACAGTATTTCTAAGCTCGTCAGTGATTTAACATTTCACAAACGGTCTTAATACAAAAAGTACTGAAGCCAGCTATTTAATTTTTTGCAGAGCATTTAGAAAAGCATAGTACATTTATTCATATATATATATATATATATATATATATATATATATATATATATATATATATATATATATATATATATATATATATATATATATATATATATAT
>JAVLVB010000228.1:430822-438278 GCA_032876305.1 Orestias chungarensis | reverse complement strand
GGGGGGGGGGGGGGGGGGGGGTTGTTTGTGTATGTCTGCACTTGTCTCTGTGTGAGTGAAAGAGTTTGTGTGCTGCCTTTGAATTTTTTTCTGGTGTTTAAATTCTTTTATAATTCACGGGTCCAAAATGACCCATAAGACAATCTTTGGACCCTAGTGGTGTACAGCCCACATGGAAACAAAAACAAAAACAAAGTATCACTTTTTCTAATGATGGGGTCCCTTTAGGAAAAGTCATCAAATTCCACGTTGGAAAAAGATGGTTAAAGGTATTTTTTCTACCGCTAAACATGCTTGCGGGTCACATTTTACCCACAAGACAACACAAGGGTTAAAAGATCAACTCTCTGTTTATTTGGCCAAGTGTTTTAGATCACTATCCTGTTAAAATACTTATTTCCAGAGATTTTCAGCAGATTTGAAAGCGATTTACAAATTAGACACAATGTTACACTAATTATCAATCTGACCATAAGCTATCTAGAAAATCCTTAGTCAGAGTCAGTGTTGACAACGAAGAGATAGAGGGAAGTACAGCAAGAGTACAAGAGTGGGTATAGAGGCAAGGGTAAGAGTCATGATAAAAGATGCTCTTTAAGAATCTCAGATTAAAATAATAATAATAATAATATTATATAGATAGTGCTTTTTTAAGGAGCCCCTCTGGTGACATAGGTGAAAAAAAATATTACTTGGCCACAAATTAATAACGCATGGGAGCGACATCGTATTCCGTGGCTACAACTTGTCCCACAGGGGTAAAGTTAGTAGACCTCCGTAGAGCGGTATTTCCCTGCGGACCGATGCAGGTAGACCGATTGTGGCTTCGGTTTGACCGGTTTGAAAATACAGGTTAAAAAGTTTAATTATGGAATTTATTATATTCCAGTAAAAGGTGGTTCATAATATTTAATTATTATTTTTGTTTTAATCTCATTTAAAAACATTGCCAATGCAGTACAGAATGTTTAAATACTTTTTTGGGTTTAAATAAACATTATTTTAAATTAATTAAGAGTTAAAAGCATTGATAATATTGCACAAAATGTATAAATACTATATGTACTAATTGCAGTTCTGTACGAGTTTGAGGATTCACAGTTCAACTGTTTTTGTCAGTACCATTTGTTGCGCCTGCCCAACAAGGGGCGGGGCTCTTTTGAATAAATCGTAATGGAGAAAGGACGTTAGCTGCGTCTCTCTCAATAATTTTTAACTCAAAAGTTCCCCTACCTCTCTCAATCCTTCGGAGTAAAGGCTGCAACATCGGATCTTCGGATTCTCCATCCTAGGAAACACGCTTGTTGATTTACGGACCGTCAATAAGGTTCCGAACCAAACACTCTTGAGAAACAATAATTCTTTTTTTTTATATGGCACACAATGAAAAAACTATACTGTGGGATGAAACAGATGAGGCATATCTGTTTCATCCAAGTTTAACTCATTTTTTAAAATTAATTCTTACTGTAAACATTTAGAATATTTAAATAGCTCCCAGGTCATGGGTTAGGTTTGTATAAAAACAAGTGTGCCCCATCTGTACCATTCAAAAGAACAATTTAAGACTGCTTTTTATTAATTGGGTCACATGACCTGTAAAAAACACATTATAGACGTTCCTGTTGATTAGGTAAATTTAAGTGTACGTTTGTGTGCACAATGGACAACTTAAGCAACAATTAAGACAGTAAAATGTGTTTCATATTTAAATAAGTTTTAAAGGCAAAATACATAATTTTTTTATATATTTAAACTCAAAATCTGGTCAGAAGCGTAACACAGAGAACCCTTAGGGTGTTCTGGATAATAATTAATTCCATTCCTTTCCAGCTAATTGTCTGGTAACAGTGGAGCTGCTGTGGAGGCTCAGATTCTAACAGTGATGTTAATTAATGTGTAGTGTATGAATAACTAATTTCAGCTCATGCAATAAAAAAACTGTAACAATTAAATACATTTGTAAATTACACAGACGTTCACAATGTCTCAGTTTGGCTTGACTTTAGCAGTGTTGGATAACTAACTCACAGTTAATGTACACGTAAAAATTTTGTCTTTTGCTCTAATTAGCAGTTAGGTTACTCGTTTCTAATCAAAACCCAAATATTAACACTGTTAAATGTTTACTGTTTAGTGCTGTTAAATTTGGCAGATGCCTGTGGGCATTTGTTTGAATTAAATTATTTATTTTGATGTTACTGTTCTATGTATTGTAATATATTGGTTACATTTTTTGTCTTTACAAACATCACATCTGGATAAAGCTCATAAGTCATATGTTGGCCAACAAAAACATACTTACATAGTGTTTGGAAGAATACTTGTCCATTCGCATAAAAGATGCTTTCAGTCCATGACCTCTTGATGCAAACAGTTGTTGTTTTGGTTTTGCATATGTTCTTGTTGTAAGTAAATATGTTATGTATGAGTGCCCATAATGCATAAAATAAATAAATACACCATTGAATGCATTGGACCATATGTTACTGTTAATCGTCCCAACACTGAGATTTTACTGAAGAAAAACAAGACTCATTGTCCTTAGACTTACTACAGCCACGGCTCCAACAGTCTGCAAAAACAATTTTAGTATGTAAGTAACAAGGTTAGATGAACCTACTGAGAAATTCTCAAGGGTGAAACTTTTTCCAAAACTACTTCAGCGTAGTCTGACATCTTACCAATAACTCTGCTCTGTGAGGATCACTGGCCCCAGACTATGTTAAGGTCCATCAGTTAAAGGCACACTGATCTAAATTTGGAGAAATTCTCTCAGTTACAATTTTTTTTTTACATTTTGATTTAATTTGTTTTTTATTTGCTGATTTTTCAATCACCTTGCAAATATATTCACATCCCCTTAACCTGTTTCTGTTGGGTCATATTACAATTTACCACACACCAAAGTATTTTATTTGAACGCAATATTATTAAAACGAAAAAAGAAGAAAATGATGATCTCAAAAAATTGGGATGCAATTTCTTTTTGCCCCTGTAAAATAATCTGCTGTTACCTTTGAAGAAAACCTGGTGATTTTTGCCACTGATTTTTAGCTGGCTTTAGGTATGTATGAACTTTGCAATCCTAAGGCATCTAAACTCTAGCCTGATCTGGCAGCCTCTTACTAGTTCATGTTAAGAATTGCTCCATATTAGGTTCCATCCATCTTCACTTCAGTGCTGACCAGCTTCACCATCCCTTCTAGAGAAGGGATGCCTATGTATTTCAAATTTGCTCCCATCTGAGGAGCACCTCCTTCCACTTATTTCCTACACATGGCTTTGGACAAGCTAGAAAATGGAACTTCATGTAGCTTTATTTTAACAGTAGCTTTTTTATTGCGACTCTAATAGTCCATGACTGATGTTCTGTCAACAGATTCTTTTACAAAAGAAGTGGATCTCAGTAGCTCATCCAGTGTTTCCAAGGGCCTTTTTAGTTGCTACTGAGGTTATGGCTTGCCAAAGCATGTTAGTAGATTTCAGTTGTGCCTGAGCCCACTTCCACAACAGCCTTCTTACCGAACTGTTTGATTTGCTGCTCTGTCATTGAGATGTCGTTCTTTCACTAATGTTCTTTGTTGAATCAGTCTGGCTCTAATTTAGTCACCTTTTGACTGCTCCTTGATATTACAGTGGTGAGTATCCCTGCCTGTCACGTGGGAGACTGGAGTTTGGAGATACAGCAAACTATTGACATCAACAGCAGTATCCGGTTAGACTTTCTATCTGTAACACCCACCAAGGTTGTAAGAAAGGGTCTCATGATTAATGATAAGCTGACCTTTGCGGATTATGTTGCCTCTGACGCTCGTTCATGTTGCTTCTCTCTGTTCAACATCAGGACGATTAGACCCTATCTAACTAAACATTCAACATACCTCCTAGTACATACCTTATTCATCTCCTGCCTTCATTACTGCAACACCCTCCCAACAGTTCTTGCAGCCTGTGCTGTGAGACCGGTAAAGATGATCCAGAGCGAGCACATCACACCCCTGTTCACTGAATTTCATTAGATTCCCTTAGCTGCATATCAAATCAGTAATGCTGGCATGAGTGTTTAACCGATTGGTATGCATCTGCCACCCTCTTAATACCTGCCATGCTAAAAAAAAAAAAATTATATAAAATTATATACATGTATCAGTGACCTATTTGTCTTTTGGACTGTTAAACTGATGTTTTCCAGATATGAAGAGAGAGCAATGTCAAATCACATGCTGCTTTCAATTTCTTAGTGAGCTCCCAAAAATATCTGGTAAAACTTCAAATTTGTCCTTAATGTTTAAATTTAAGTGTTGTTAGAATAGGATACAGTTTCTTTAGTTATGTGATGGACAGAGTATATTAAATAAAAAATGCTTTAACACTGGAAATAGATATTTTCTGTCTGAGAAACATGAAGAATAAGATAAATTTGCTTTAAGTTGGGATTTTGCTAATTCTTTCGATATTGGTCATTGTGAAATGTGCCACAAAATGCTTAGATCCTAAAAAATATATTCTATATATATATTTGTGTGTTTGCTTGACATTTCCACATTATTTGGCAACACCAGAAGTAACAGAATTGTACATTTGTAGTACTACAGGGTTATGATCATGCCCAAAATCTAGATGTAATGGACTCTGAGCTGGACCAAACCACAGCAATACGTTTTTAATCAGGAACAAACTTTGTGAAAACATCAAAATTGCAGAAACACTGAGTTGATGTCATAGTGGGACTTTCTAGCACCTTCACAGGTTGTCCGTGAGGGGGCGCCAGAGCACCATCTGGCTGGAGCAGTTCCTCACCTGGGCTCCTGTCCAGGTGATCCGTGTTTGGGCTGATTGGGCTGAGCTGCTTTTAAGGAGCTGGGATCCAGCTACTCGTCAAATAGTGTTTGTTACTCCTGGTAACGTTACCTGTTCTCAGCGCCAGTCTTTAGTGTTTCTAGTATTTTGATGTTTTTTTTGTTACTGTGCTTCACCCGTGCCATCAGTTAATCCCCTTTTTGTGCTTAGCTCTTCAGGTTTACCTCACTTGTGCTCATACCCGCTCCGTTCAAGATCTCCTGGATTTCACACCACTATGGTTCCTGCTCTCTGTGCCCAGTTCGATCTGCCCGCTCCAGCCATTCACCATCCGCAGTACGCCCCTCTGGACAATAACCATCTGGACACTGCTGGAAAGTCTCTCCACTCACCCCTTCCTGGCGTCATCATCTACCAACACATTAAGCTCAGTTTCATCTCATCTCCTCACTGTTATCAACTACTCACCTTCTCCGTCCCACCTCCAGAAGTCTCCGGTCCCCCGAGTTGCTGTCTCAGGTCCCTGGATTCCCCTTCGGTTTCCTGCCTTGACCATTGCTTCCTGCTTCAAGACAGATCCACACTACTCAATAAACTTTGTTATTATCGTACTCCTGAGAGTCGTCTGCTTATGTGGGTCAGATACCAGAAAAGCATGACAGTTGAATTAAATCAAGGGACGGATTTGTTTAGAATTGCCTATAATTACTAATAGGTAAAACTTATTATTCCAGTACCAATTTTTGTTACTTCTCTTTATTTTTCAATGCATTGTTATGTTTCTGTTATGAATTGCATAGTGCTGGAGGTAGAGAATGTTATTCTAATATGCCAATGGGGTGACCGTGGCTTAGTGGTGGAGAGCAGTCATCTTGCCACATGAAGGAGTTAGGTTCCAGTTTCCTCATGCCACATACTAATGTTATTTTTCTCCCATTTAAAGACATTTCAACTGCCTTGTTTCTATTTTAAAAAAACTCTCATATCAGCTAATGAATAATCTGATTGCTTAATTTTAATCGAAGCTACACATAAGGAGATTTGAAGTATTTTGACCTAAGTTGGGCTTTTACAAATATAACCTAATTAGTTGGTTTGGAAAAAAGCAATCAGTGTCTACATTGCTATTGTTTGGATGCTTTCATTGTATTGTGTGGGATTAGACATTTATTTTTGTTGGTTCACTGGTTTGAAAATGGCTAGTTCAAGGTTAGTGTAGAGCTAAGCTGGATGCGTTGTCCCCTGTGGGACGTGCGATGAAAGACAAAATAAAGACCCAACCACATAGCACAACGCTAATCAGAACAACCTTTGGCTTGGATGTATGCATATACTTTTAAATGTAAATTCCTTCATACAATAAGGATAGTTCCAATCTTCTTCCTTTCCTTAGTTTCCATCAAATTTGACTCTATAGTGAAGAGGCTGATACTGTGATCCTCACACACCCGTAACTAAACTCATAAAGCTGCACCATGAGAGGTCCAACAGAATTCTCAAATAGCGCCAGCTTGTCTAGTTGTCTTGTTCCTAGTTGTTTATCTTAATCTACCACATATCTGTTTATGTTCTAAATATACCAATTTTGAACACAACTAAAACCCTGACTCAAATTCTTAAGCCGTCTCCTAGTTTGCAGTATGACTACTATGCTTAGTGGGGAAACTAATCTCCTTCAACCGAAGCTAACTGCAGGCCAAGCCACTTTATTTAACCTGCCAAAACTCGTAAGCTTGTCCATCCTTGGCTGGAAGCATGCACCAGAGATTCGGAAATGATCAATACTTTAGTGCCTTCTTCAGTCACCCAGCGAGCAGCACTTCTTTAAATGGAGCAGCAAATAACCTTGTCTTCTCACAAGGGGTTTAGAACAACCTCTCAACACATCTTTTCTACATTTTTTCCTTGTAACGATGACTCAAGACAATAAATTATATATAGTACAAAATCAAAAAACACATGCAAACAAATAGGTTTTAAATAAAATTGAGGATCCAAATATAAATTTTCCTCCTAATAATGTCTAATAAGTCTCTAGCAGGCTTGCATCCCAGAACATAAGCCAGCCCAACACTATCCCCTCGCTTTGATGTGCAAGTATGTGCTCCACGTACTGCTGCTGCATCTGTGTGCTTTTTTTTCCTGTCCTCTCACCTTTTTAAAAAAGATGCGATCCTTCCGTGTAAAGCATCACCTACAAAGGTGTCACATACAGCATTACTCTGTTCAATTACAAGTAGCTCCATGCGCCAAAATAGGTGAATGTCCCTGTTAAACTGTATTTTTTTTGTGTTGTTTTTTTTTTATCACACAACACAATGATTCTAGAAACACTATAATATAACATGAATAACTTTCACATTTTAAAAAGTTTCACTGGGAAAATTACAAAACACAGTAGTAATGCTAATAACAAAAAAATGACACAAATATAAATAGAGTTTGGCATATTAAGTTAATTACATTCATCCTTCAGGTAATCCAAGTATTGACTATGCTTGAGGGGCATCTTATTAGCAGGAACTGTGAAAATAGAACCTGCTGCAGTTATCAGTGGGTATAGGCTACAAGTATGCAATGTTTGTCTGATCTAGATAGGACCTGTGTCACAGAAAACAATAACGAAACTAGTTTTACAAAACAATCGCTTAAA